>JAOXJP010149334.1:0-13154 GCA_025762735.1 Platanus orientalis | reverse complement strand
GTGCAGCCCACACATGAATGGGCTCATGCTTGCCAAGAAGATCCTTCGACTAGGCTACTACTGGTCAACCATGGAAACAGATTGTTGTCTACATGTAAAGAAGTGCCACACTTGCTAGTCTTATGCCAACATCATCAAGGCACCAGCCTCTGAACTACACAACCTGACTATCCTATAGCCATTCTCCATGTGGGGAATCGATGTAGTAGGACCTATGCCTTAGAAGGCTGCCAATGGACATCTGTACATCATAGTGGTTATCGATTACTTCACCAAGTGGGTCGAAGCCATATCTCTAGCAATAGTCACAATGAAGAACACAACCAGATTCATACGGAGAGACATCATTTGCAGATATGGTGTTCCCAGCAAAATTATCACTAATAATGTAACTAATTTTGTGGGAAAAGATCTTGAACTACTCTGCAAGAAGTTTAAGATTCACTACCATCAATTCTCTCCATATAGACCACAGATGAACGGCTCAATAGAAGTAGCCAACAAGAACCTCAAGAAGATCTTATAGAAAATGACTGTTAATTACTCCAATTGGCATGAAATGCTACCCTATGCACTGATGGCCTATAGAACTTTAATTCACACTTGAACAGGGGCAACCCCCTATTCATTAGTTTATGGCATGGAGGCAGTCTTGCCTATTGAAGTTGAAATTCCAAGTCTCCAAATCTTAGTCGAGGCACAGATTCTAGAGTCAGAATAGGCACAGGTTCGACACGATCAATTGAACCTTATTGAAGAGAAGAGACTGCAAGCAATGAGCAATGAACAGGCTTATCAGAGGTGCATGGCCACAACATTCAACAAGCGGGTTAAACCCAGAGATGTTGAGGAAGGAGACTTGGTTCTTAAGAAAGTCCTTCCACATGAGCAGGCACCACGAGGGCAACCTCGGCCAAACTATGAAGGACCTTTCATTATCAAATAGAAGCTGTCCAATGGGGCACTACTCTTGGGAAACATGGACAGGGAAGACTTCCCCAGATTTGTAAACTTAGACCAAGTCAAAAGGTTCTTTGCATGATTCATGTAAACCTGACTTGTGTTAATAACCTTGAAATGAAAGGACCTTGAACGGTCATTTTTCTAATACATTTTCCCATCCATGCACTCTTGCACCTCCAAGATCATGTCCATTTCTATAAATCCACAATAAAGAATCAATGGTTCAAAAGCTAAAAATCAAGGCAAAAAAAAGCAAAGTAAAAGAGAAACAAAAGAAAAAAAAGAAAAGAAAAAAAGAAAAAGCTTGAAAAAGACCATGATTTTCTTTAAAACATGCAAGGATTTTGTAGAAAACATGATCATCTTCGATACAAGAGGCATTTATAGAGAACCATGATTATCTCAATACATGGGGATCTATAAAGAACCATAATCTTCTTTCAAAACATGGAAATCTTGTATAGAACCATAATCTTCTTCAAGATATGGGCATTTTATAGAGAACCATGATTCCCAATCTACAACAAGCCTCTGATCAAGACTCACTCATATTTCCAAACCTTTCAACTCTCGCCTACCTAGGGTCAAACTTTGAAACCTTCGGTAAACTGTTTATTCAGCAAAGCAACCGTTCAAGTCCCTTATCACTTCAACAAGTTCTATGCATAAGTCAAGCAGTCAATCAACTTGGAACAAGATCATACACCTTCTCCAATCACTCCCCTAAAGCCCAGACCTGTCTGAGGATAGGGGTAAAAAAGGGATAAAAAAACTACAAAGCTTAGAGTGAAAACCGGAAACAGTGCCCTGACCCAGTCTTGGCAAACATGGGCAAAAAAGGGACAAAGACAAAAAGAAATATTGAAAAGCTTGGAGTAAAAACTGGAAACGGCACTCTGACCCAGTCCTGGTAAACAGGGGCAAAAAAGGGAGCAAAGTTAAATCAATACTTAGGGTAAAACCCAGAAATGGCACCCCAAGTCAAAGCCAAGCCAATCAAGTCATGAGCACACATCATCAAAGACTATCTTAGGACAAAGTGAGAACAAAGACCTCAAACATAGGCTTGTAATCTCATTCTCTTGAGAAAAGTACATTCAACACCCAAAACTTGCAAACCTTTCACACCTTGCCTAGACTAGGCATGAGGTCACCAGTATATGAAAAAAAATGACCCTATGTATTTAAGAGTGAAACAACATGTCATACTTAATGTCTAAAGACTCTGAAGGGCCCAGTTTTTCAAAGATCAATGGAAGATTTCTGGGAAATGAATTTTCAAAACCTTTTTTAAAAAGCAAGTGCAAATGCAAAAGTTAGCCGATCTAGGCCTCAAAGCTCAATCATCAATCAAACGACATTGTCAACCTTTCAAAAGCATTTCCCATCTCACTACAAAAGTCTTCTGTGTAGCTGTCAATGACTCTAGGATACAGGAGCAAATCAATAACAAATGGAGATGATGCCTCATCTCCCCAAAGGAAAGCAGAGACGATGTGTCATCTCCCATCAATTGTGATTGGAGACGACCTGTCACTTCCCAATAAAACAAATCTATATGAAATATCATCCCCGGTAGAGTGCCATTCACGGCTAAGCAAAGATGGAGATGATACCTCATCTCCCCAAAAGGAAATTAAATTGAGATCAAGCATCATCTCTAGCCAAATGCCATTCACGGCCCAACAAAGGGCCATCTATGGCCAAGCAAAGCTAGAGATGATACCTCATCTCCCAAATAAGGACTGGAAATGATACACCATTCTCCATCAACGGAGGTTGATGTATCACCTCTAATCAAATAGCAAGCAATGAAGTTGGACCATCGCTCCTGAACAATAAAATTGGGCCCTGGCCCCTATGAAATGAAATACGGGCCACTGCCCTCAAAGATGAAATGCGGGCTGCTGTCCCTTAAGGATGAAATGTGGGCCACCGTCCTCAAGGATGAAAACCAGCCACCGCCCTCAAGGATGAGATATGGGCCACCACCCCCTAAAGATGAAATATGGGCCGCCGCCCTTAAGGATGAGATATGGGCTGCCGCCCCCTAAGGATGAAATGTGGGCCACCACCCATAAGGATGAAATATGGGCCACCACCCTCAAGGATGAGATATGAGCCATTGCTCCCTAAGGATGAAATACGAGCCGTCGCCCCACAAGGATGAAAGGCGGGCTGCAGCCCCCTAAGGATGAAATACGGGCCGTAGCCCCCAAGGATGAAATGTCGGCCGTCGCCCCCTAAGGATAGAAAAGAGACCATCACCCCCAAGGATGAAATGCCGCCGCCGCCCCCTAAGATGAAATGTGGGCCACAACCCTTAAGGATGAAATGTGGGCTGCCGCCCTCAAGTATGAAATGTGGGCCACTGCCCTCAAGGATGAAATGTGGGCCACTGCCCCTTAAGGATGAAGTGCAGGCTGCCACCCCTCAAAGATGAAATGTGGACTGTCGCCCCTTAAGGATGAAATGTGAGCCGCTGCCTCTTAAGGAATTTAGGCCCTGACCCCTCAGCATTTCAAAATTGGGTAATGGCCCCTCCAGAATAACGTCAATCCCTTAAAGATCTCTGTAATTTTGAAGTAACCTCATAAATCTCCCTACATGATCCAATAAACACTTGAAACCTGAAGCCCGCTCCATCGGTAAAAGACCATTCTTATGGCAAGTATTGAAACCTAAAGCCTACTCCATCGGCAAAAGACTATTCTTATGGCAAGTACCTAAAACCTGAAGCCCGCTCCATCGACAGAAGTCCATTCTCATGGCAAGCATTTGAAACTAAAGTTCGCTCTATCGATAAAAGTCCATTCTCATGGCAAGCATTTGATACTAAAGTCCACTCTATCGGAAAAAGTCCATTCTCATGGCAAGTACCTGAAACTTGAAGTCTGCTCCATCGACAAAAGTCCATTCTCATGGCAAGTACCTGAAACGTGAGGGCCATTCCATTGGCAAAACAACCATAGCAAAGTCCATTCTTATGGCAAGCACTTGAAACCTGAAGACCGCTCTGATGGCAAAACAATTACAGTAAAGTCCCTTCTTATGGCAATGTTTGATAAAAATGATGAATCGATCATTTTCAGCCTTGAAAATCAGGCCGTGTAAAGGTTCAGTGAGGACTCTCCCTCATAGAAAAGGCCAAATTTTGACATTACAGATTGCCTAGCGAGCATAGGCAAATGTCGATCATCGTTCCATTACCTATGTAAAATGACAAAACATGAATACGTAGCACCGATCCTTCTGATCTCCATGGCTTTCAGAGTTAAGCCCAAAAACTTCCTGATATGCTCTGCTCAGGCCTCCACAGGTTCGGTGAGGACTCTAAGTTGCCTCACCAGAAATGGCCGAAACCGTTGATATAACTTGCGTATAGACAGATGTTGACATCGATCTATAGCCTATATACCATGACAATCATATATATATATATATATATAGCACTGATTCCTTGAAATCTCAATGGCTTTTAGAGTAAGCCCAAAAACCTCCTGACATACCCCACGCAGGCCACGTAGGTTCACTAAGTCATGTAGGTCCCTGACTTTATAGAAAGGCTTTTATAGATAAACTGCCTATCTGGGGTGTAGGTAGGCATCATCACTTCATAGCTTGCATATTATGCCAGCCATGTTTGCAGATTGGATGGTTAAAATAGATGCGTAGCACCGATCTCTCAAGATCCCATGGCTATCGAAACAAGCCTAAAAAGTTTTCCATAAGCCCTATTGGTAATCCCTGAACCATGAACAAATTGTTGCGTAGCATCCTGGTTATTTAGACATAGCTGAATGCTGCACTTTAATTCATAGTCTATGTGTCATCTTAGCACTAATACCGTTAGGGAGTTATGCATGATGCGTAGCATTAGGTTCCTTGTTATCACAACCTCCATAGCTTCCAGAGAAAGTGCAACATCTCTAGTCTCGACCAATCCTCTACCTGCCCTCTATCAAAATCGGGACAATTGTAGGGTATAACCCATTTATGATGTCTATTTATGGAGACATAGATACACATCATAATTCAATCCATAAAGTTTGTGAAATTCCTAAAACCATAGCTGGACTGCTATCATGCTTGAAGAATCCTCCTCGCAACAAACGGGTTACTTGTGAGAAAAACCCATCACAGCTTCTCGGGAAAGAGCCCATAACATTTCTCTACACGTTCAACCAAGCCACCCTTCCAGTTTAAATTTTGGCACAACATAGTCCATACTTTTGAATGGCTTACCTGCATCATCTATTCCAGTTAGTACTTTATCTGCCGCATGATTTACTAACGGCCACCTTGTGATGTTGTCCAGCATCGGATAACAAGAAATGTCACACTTCGATCCATAAAGTCAATGGAATGCTAGCTTCTAGCTATAATGTTTTGCTATTGATAGTCTAAGCACTTATCAAGCTTGAGTAGTACTTTTATAGCATGGGTTACTAGTGAGAAAAACCCTTCCATAACTTCTCGGGAAAGCATACCAACATTTCTCTGTAAGTTCTGACAGTCACCACTTAACAGACCGACCTATTAGCACCGACCTTAGTGACACTTGCTTATTGGGACATAAGCATTTTGTTGCATTCACCCTTAAACATTGTGTGTTATACCTGTTGTAGCAAAGACTGGGTTGCTATTACTCGGACAAGGCACAACACCTGATCCTAACGGATTCTGCCCTGACTTTCAGAGAGAGTCATATAAAATCTCCCTTGCACGTCCCCCAGCCCTGACAATATTTAAGTGGGACAAGAATATTGTCATGGATCAATCCATAGCCTATGTAGCCTTCACTTTATGGATGCATAGCACTGACCCTCCAAGGTCCCATAGCTTTTCTAAAGAGAGCTTCTAAAATCTCTTCATGAGTCCCGTAAAATACAACATTCGCCTAAGTGGGATAAATGCAATGTTGTAGATCGATCATGCTATCTATCATGACCGATGTAAAGCCACACGCATCTTTGGGAATGATATTTAGTGTATATGTACCATGATTGATGTAAAACCGAGCAGTGTTCAATCATGACTACATATATTTTCAATAGCTTTTCCAGGGTGAGCTTCACTAACATCCCTCGTTGTGTCCCATTAAAACTCTTAAGGACAGTCACAAAAAGACGTCCGAGCAATCAACTTCACAAATGAATCAATGATAATACAACACAACAAATGTAAAACATGCCAACATGCAAACTTCATCAGCAACTCCAAACAATTCATATAAGTTAAATCATTAAGCTAGCTAGAAGCAAATACAAGTGCATAAGTCATCCGAATGGTTCATGTGTTTACAGCCTTTGCATGACCGATTTTCTGCAATGTTTTCCAAAATGTTTTCAAGCCGTTGTGCTTGATGTTGATGACTTATGTGGCTCCCAATGCAGCACATCAGCTAATAGTAACACTCGAGAAATCAGAGAAAATGTCGATTCCTTGCATATAACTCACAGATAGCCTATATTTCAAAACCAAGAAAGTCCCTTTATCAGTGAAGACCCAACTTTGAAAATCAGAACGAATGAATTTACAAAACAATAAAAGAGCCTACTTTCAACCCGAGAAGGCATTTCAAAAAGCAAACACATTTCAAAACCTTGATCCAAAGTCGAGGACGAATTCAACCCATCACTACTTTCAAGCCAAAACTGATCTACATTGCAAAAAACCACCCACCTAGTATCCGTGAATTACATGCAAGAAAGAACCATGGTCTCTCCCAAGTCAAAATTAGGGAACTTTCTTCTTTGCTATATGCGGCGAAGCCACACATACTAAAGAGGGGCATCTGTCAGCACCCAAATTTTGACTCGGGTCATGTGATAGCATAAAGATAGCATAACAACATTTAGGCATCAAGACTCAAGCACCAATGGTTTAGGAATAACAAAGCCGAGACTCTAGGAGGTTAGGCATTCATAGAGAAGTCTTTTCGGATACTTTAGTTGTAATGAACCAGTCAAAACACCTTATTACAACCCAAAATGCACCATTTCAAGATAAACCCTAATCTCTCATAGAAGCATCAATAGGACTTTGAGGGTCCACATTCAAAACCCACTCATGTTTGTAATTTTTCTAACCTCCATAAGCTTTTCGTCAGTAAAGCATCACAGGTGAAAAAATTACCATTTTTGCCATTTTGCCTTCAAAGGCCCAAAATTCACTATCTATCATTCAAATCACTGAATCCCTCTTGCCTATATAAGCCTTCCTATCATAAAGCATCACAGACAAAGAACCCTTATTTTCACATTTTTTGACCCACAGGTGAAAAATTACTGTTTTACCCTTTTCACTCCCAAGAACTCACCCCTCGACCCTCAAAGGATCCCTGGAACCTCTCCCATTGTCAAAATGATATAATTTTAGACCCTATACACCCTTGCTTCTCCCAACTTCAAGAAACTCATCATAAAGTCGACCCTCATCAAGGTTGACAACAGTCAACCTCTCAACTTAGGTTAACCCGGATCTGAAAGTGACCATTGGAAGAGCTTTTAGAGGGTCATCCGATCTCTGAATTCTAAAAGGTCAATGACCATACCTTGCCCCCAATCTTAGCTTCAAGTCTTTAGGTATAAGAAAAGGACTTCGATATCTCAAAACTGGGTGAAATCTAAAATCTTCCCCAAAGGATAAAAAAGAGGTCCTAATCCCATTTCACTGATATGAAGCCAGCATGTTCCCTAGTCATCCGAATCAGGATCAGTCGGCGTCCATCTCTCCAGAATTGTGAAACCTTCAAAAAACCATCTAATGGACACGAGCCTTCGTGAAACTTATCAGAATGGATTCCCTCATTTACTCCAAAGAGGAGTAGCAATTTCGTTCCAGGGACTGGATAGTTAATCAACTCTCGGGAACTCACCCAAACTAAAAAATTCAATCTTTCAGTGGCCTCATCCTCATAATTCCAATACCTTCAAAGTATCAAATTCTCACTGAATTATGAAATCCTCATGTCCCTACTGTCACGTCCTATTCAAAATGGAACAAGCCATTTTGTCCGTATTTGACACACGGAATGTCCTAAAAGATTCTCCCGAACTCATAATGGGGTAAGGTCAAGCTCATTTGTTCAATCTTTGCCCTACCTTCAAAAGACCATTTCATAAAATTAAGCATTGAAAGAATTTTGACAGCTCGATTCCCCCGACCTTCAAGCAACTATAGGAACCCGATCTCGACGAATGACCCTACTTCATAAGCCCCCGACGATTGCCTGGGAACCCAATGATCAGTCTGTTAGTTTCTGTAGTCCTAATATTCCTCAATCTTCAAAACCTCCAAGTACAACTCAAATAAGAGACCCATATAAAATACAAGAGCAATTCCCGTCAAGAGATCCCCGTATGACCAAACAGGTATTTGTGGCACAGTTTTCAGCTCAGGTATCATAATTTAGCATGGTCAGAGGCTATGGTTCACTTGAATCAAGGGTCATCTTTCACCAGACAGTTTCTAAGATCAATTTTACCTCTTTTCCCTTTCAAAATGTATCCATAAGGTTTTAAGGATGCAAAAACCCTGATTTTACCCCTTCCCTTCATCATAATTCGGTTCCTACTAGCTCGTTGCGACCATATCATCTGAGACTTCAAAACCAGACATTGAGTTCACCCAATTCTAAAATCGAGAGCCACAAAAAGGGGTCACGTAGTAAAGGTACAGAAAATCATAAAATAATCACTGCCCTTTAGTGAACTAAAGCCTTAAAGCATTTAACTCATTAATGGAATTAAGGTATTTATACCTTAAGGCTAGATTACCAACCCTTGGATGAACATCTTCTTTAGTGCACCCTTACCCCTCACCCTTAGATCTAGGAGCTGAAATTCACATCCCTAAGGTCCCACTCATGACCTTCCAAATAGTACCTTGATGCCCCACCCTTGTTACTTGCAACTAACCTACACCTATCAAATGGCATCTAAACCTACCACTCTTTGTCCACCTAACCAATGCATGCAAACTAACACTCTCTCATCCTCACCCTACATTTGGTTAGCCCAAATCAATCCTAGCCATTCATCTCTTCAAGACACTTGTCTAAGTTTCTTAGCATAAGTGTCACCCATGCACCTCATGCCAAATGTGAGCCCTCCACCTCACTTTGGCTAAACTCATCTCCATCCTACACCTATCAAGCCTTAGGATTAATCCCAAGCCTACACTACATCACATTTGGGGCTATAAATAGCCCCAAATTCGTGATACCTAGGGTTGGCTACAAAAAACCCTAATTTCTAAGAGGAAAATAGGAGGAAGAAAAGGATTAGCAAGCTTGCATCAACCCTAGGCAAGGTAAGTCTAAACCCATGTCTAATTCACCCCCCATCTTTAATATATGTCAATTAGTATGTTGTTATGCTGTTAATTTTATGTTAGAACTTTGTTTTAACTCGAGTTACATAGTAGAGGCTGTTAAGCCTCTACTTGCTTCTATTTTTGACTCATTACCATGTTGAATTTATTGTGATTTTTGTAGAGGGCTAATTGAGCCCAAATTTGACTATGTTAGACTAGACATATACATGATATGCTGTATGTAATTTCATGAATTTTGGAGTTGTGGAAGGCCTCGAGATGGCCTCTTAAACAGACTTAAAAAACTGGGTCTTTTGAGACCTAGTCTTGGTGAATATTTGCTGATTTTCTTTTCAATTTTTCATACATGATCTGATGCTCAAATTTTTATATGATATGTTTGTATATACCGTCTGTTGTCATGCTTAATTTCAATTTTTTTTTTAAAACCCTACGAGTTCCAAAATTGAGAAATCTAGTTATTGGATTTTCTCCCAGTAACTAACGCCTGTTTTTAAATCAATTAAAAAAGAGGTGTTAGGATAAGAATCGGGCGTTGCGATCTGGGACCTACCCTAAGGAGCCCCAATTCTTTTCCAGTCCTATCCCGGGGCCAAAATAACCTTTGAAATTCCTTTCTGTGCATACGCACCTCTGTGGGCCCTCGTTTTTGTCCTAACACCAGAATATAATTTCGGGCGTTGGATGAAAATTCAAGCGTTGGAGTGAGTTTCAAGCGTTAGGCTTGGGTTTTGAAAATCATTTTTTTTATTTTAATTTATTCGAGTGTGAGTCCACCTTAGGGTTAGTGTAAAGACCCAAGAGAAACCCCACCCTGTTGGGCCCCACTTTGGTGGCCCAAAAAACTTAAGTTGGCTGTTGGTTTAGCACCCAATGCCTGAATGTCCCCTGAATTAAAATTCAGGCATTGAACAATCGGACGTCAGACCAAAAAATGGGCATTAGGCCTGCAACAAGTGATTATGTGGCTCTCTTTAGGAGATCATATCTCCATGTGGCCTATTCCTAGGACCCCTGAAGTTGCACAGTGTGACCCCAGAGGACTTCCCCTCCCAAACCTTGGGCCCTACAGTGTTAGGACCCACCAAACCAACCCAAAAGACCGCACAAAGAAGCTAGGTTGAATAAACGGGCGTTGAGGTAAAATACGAGCATTAAGCCTGTAAGACAGAAAAAAATGATTTTTTCCTTTTATTTTCCCTTCCATTAGGGTTAATACCTAACCCTAAGGAACCAACAAGTGAGCTAATTAAAGGGGTCTACCATCCTTCTAAAGACCTAGCCCATGAGGGGTCTCCTAAAATTATAATAAGACAAAATAAAGGACAGTTTATGGACTTCATAATCCAATGCCCGATTGTCACCCTGAATTAAATTCAAGTGTTGGAAAAACGGGCGTTAGGAGTAAAAACAGGCGTTAAGCCTGAAAAAAACCCGGTAAACCTTCAATTTAATTTAACAAAGCATGGACATAAACATGAGATTAAGACTTGTATAAATAGGAGAAGTCGCCCTAAAAATGCGGGTATTCGGGGTGCCTAACACCTTCCCCAAGTGCAACCAAATAACTTACCCTACATCTCAGAAACTCAGACCAGTATTAGGAGTTAAGCCCCTAGACCTTCGGGTCTAGACTTCTCTTCTTCCCTGAAGACGAAAACCAATGTCCAACTCCATCGATTAACCCCAAGTTGGTGGTGACTCCCAAAAAAGGCTAACCCTCTTATAAAAGGGTTAGCAACCTTTTACGCACCAGTATCACGCACCAAAGGGTGGACCCAAAAACCACGGACGGGTAGGGGAATCTGAACCCCTCCCAAATGCCGATGTCCACAAGGTGTAACTGATTACAAATGTTATAATCGGTTATGCAAAATCTGAGCATTAACGACTAGTTTTTTTACCATTTTTTGTCCATTTTAGGTAATAATAAGAGCTCTACAAGCTTTACACTCTCTCCACTCATCCACTCAAGCTTCCAAGTAACTAGAGAAGAAGAAGAGAGTTGGTTCTCTCTCTTGAGGCCACGAAGGAGGTTTCCTTTGTAAGAGAAGAGAGGAGGAAGGTCAAGGAGGTTGCTACTTCACTCCAAACATTCAAACTCCTAACCTCAAGTTTAAGGTAAATCTTTAGCTTCATACTTTGGAGTTTTCTTACATTGTAGGTAGTTTGTGGTTAGTTTTTGCCTATTGTATATCTATACCACTACTCTACATGAGAATCATTGGAAAACCATTCCAAGAGATAAAACCCTCATTGTGCCTTACTTATTTGTCTATTCTAGAGGCCATACTGAGTTGTGTGATCTACTTGCATACTTGCTTTCATTAGAGGCATTCACACACTCCCTTAGTATTGAGTAGAGACCATACACTTAGTGTATTTGATTAGTTGAGAGTCACTCTCTACATTAGGACATCGGTTCCCTTACTTGACCAAATTGGCATATTTGACTATTGAAAACCACTACTTACATAGGGACATTGATTCCCTTGGTTGACCATATTGGCATATTAGGCTATTGAGAGCCACACTATATATTGGGACTTTAATTCTCATACTTGGACTTAAACTACCACATTTGGTTAGTGAGAACCACCATGGTATTTATACCATATTTCCTTGAGTCAATGGTTGGAGACGCCATGTGACGAATTGTAAGTCTTTGGTTCAAAGACAATCAAGGTCGTGCTTTTTAGAGATACCAAGTACGTAGTTAAAGGTTTTCCCATATACCTTGTACCCTTGTGTTAATTGTCGGAGATGCCATGTGACAAATTGTAAGTCCTTGGCTCGAAAACAACCAAGGCCATGCTTGCTAGAGACACCAAGCACTTAATTTAAGGTTTGCTCATCCCTTGTAATCATTGTAGTTAATTAATAAAATTGAGTAGTTGAAAGTGGACGTAGGCCCCTATGTGGCCGAACCACTATAAATCATATGTTGTAGATTGATTATGTGATTGCTTGTCTATTTACTATTAAGCTTGTAACTACTCTTGCATACCACATGTTTGACAATATTCTTAAGTAGATACTTCATAGCACACACACACTTAGTTTAATTATAAGATGACTAAAAGTGAATTAAAATCAATCCTAACATCTCTAAAGGGGTTAAAGAAATTTAGAAATCCTATTCACCCCCCCCCTCTAGGATAAACCTACATGATATTTCATGAATAAGATCAAAAAAAGTGAAATAAGATAAATAAGAAGGATAAAGATAAGTGTTAAGATGATATAAGATTTTGTCATTAGGAGGTTAAATGATGGCTAGTGATAAGTAATAAGTAAAGAGTGGTTAAGACATAAATAACAAATGTATGTAATGACCCTTACTATTGGGGAATAATACAATGTGTTGATGGTATATGCTATTGGGACGATATAATATGCCAATGGCCCTTGTAATTGGGAAATAATACAATATGCCGATGGTCATCACTATTGGGATGATACAATATGTTGATGGCCCTTGATATTGGGGAATAATACAATTATACTGATGACTCTTGCTATTAGGAAAAATACAATATGCTGATGGCTAAGGGTGGGCATGGGCCGGGCTCAGGCCAGCCCTATAATTATAGTTCGGGCTCGGGCCGAGGCTTGGGCCCGTAAATTTTTAATAAACTTAGGCCTGGGCTCAGCCCTAAATAATTGATTGGGCCACAAGATGGGCTTTTAGCCGGTCCATGAATTAAAAAAAAAATAATGTTGAGATATAGGCTTGAACTCTAAACTTACCATGTAATAACTAATTCTTTAACGAATAGCCTGTTTGGCAACCACCTATAATGTACTCATTTCATTTGAGTTTCTCAAAGCATTTGTAGCCATGAGGTGAT
>JAOXJP010149323.1:0-13155 GCA_025762735.1 Platanus orientalis | reverse complement strand
AACACATCATGTGTCAATCAATGCACGATAATAGAGGTCTGTCTCAAAACAGAATCATTCTCCGAAAAAAATTTGCCCCTCCAATTAAGCGAGTTATAGAAAAACAAAAGGATGTTCTGTCCATGCCTCCTCACAAGGGGGTGTGGGCCCCATGCACCTGTGAGGGGACAAAGGTACATCCTGGACAGAACATCCTTTCTCTATAGAAAAACAACCCAACTTGACAAAAATTACAATTTTTTTTCTTGAAAAAGATACTCTGTCCAGGACGCCACGAGGCTTCAAATGGAATAAAATGAGTGGGTTCCACCCATTTTATTCCATGTGAAGCCCCATAGTGTCCAGGACAGAACATCTTTCCTCATTCTTTTTCTTGGAAAAAGGGTTGTGACAGATTTTAGACAGCTCATCTGGCAAAAACTCTTGGGATTGGATAAAGATCTGCTATAACAAAGTAGCATATTTTTTGGACCCTTTTGCCCCCCAAAAGGGTACATGTCTGTTTGTGATTCACCATATACACTACAGAGGCATTTTTATCACAGAACATTTGCCTCGAAAAAAAAAAACCACTCCACATCAGCGCCCAAAAGTGAAAAAGGCCCCCTAAAAAGTGTAAATCACTTTTTTGACACTGATATGTCAGTTCCTGATGCACAGCGGACCTTAATCGTTCATTAAAAGGTTAAAGGGTCACACCAACTCCGAGGCATTGGATATGACTTGGAAATCCCTATCAATGTTAGATCCATTATCCATACACATTTTGACCCTATGAATACTAGGCTTTAGTTTTCAACACGAAGAGGGTGAAAATTTTTCTTTTTCTTTGCCATGTGGCAGGGGGTTATTAAACTAAAATTCACTACACAAAAGGAGGATGACAGCTGAACATGTTGTGGATTTCGTTGTTGGCGACTTCAATAGGAACATCTGGTGGTGGTCGAATCAACGTGTAGATGCTTACTGAACAATTTATAAGACTCTTATTAAAGAGTTGGGTCCAAACAATGTGTAGTTGTTTACCGATCAAATGTTCTGTCCAGGATTTTGTATACCCTATCATGTCCTTTACCACAGGCTGACACGTGATGGTTTTTTTGAATTTGGTGTCTCTTTTAAATAGATAGCAAATGTTCGAACACTTTTTCAATGGTTTATACACCTCGTTTCCCCCCCAAAATTTGGTGCATCCCCTTAACGAACAACTAAAGTCCTCCCACATGTAGGGGGGACACATCACATTGAAAAGTGAAAATCACCTCCCTCAAAAAATGTAAATCACATTTTCGACGTGATGTGTCCCCCCTGCATGCGGGAAGATTTAGGTGTTCGTTAAGGGGGACCAAATCTGCGCCACCCATTTTTATGGGTACCTATCCCCCCCCCCCCAAGGATTAAGTGCACCCCCTTAATGTCCCCCTGCCATGCAGGGGGACACAAGGAGCTGAAAAGTAAGGGTGGCAATGTTTGACATGACCCATGGACCGACACGAAATAAGCAAATTAGGGTTGATTGTAAATGCGTTTCAGGTCAAAACGGATAGATCCACCTTGACACGATTAATAAATGGGTCGGGTTGATCCTTGTAATCGTTTATCCTTAACTTGACACGATACGAATATGACCCGCCAACATGAATTACAACATACCTGCAAACCCGACACAAACCCAGCACAAAATAAGTGGGTTAGGGTTAGTTGTAAACGTGTTTCGGGTCAAAGTAGGTTGACCCACTATCACATGATTAATAAATGGGTCGGGTTTGGGTTAAGCCATATAGTCGTATACCCTTATCTTGACCTGACACAAAACCTAACCCACCAACACAAATTTCCACCCCTACGGAAATGTGATTTACAACCCCCCCCCCAAAAAAAAAAAAAAAAAAGTGTAAATCATTTTTGACGTCATGTGCCCCCTACATGCTCGGGGGGGGGGGGGGGCGTTAAGGGCGTATCAAATGTATGCCGATTTTCTACTATGGATTTGGTCCACCCCCTTAATGAACATCTACAGTCCACCTGTAACCAGTGGTGGATACGTCGTGCTGAAAAAGTGATTTATACTTTTTAAGGGGGAGATTTTCACTTTTTCAACACACCATGTCCCTTGCTAGTTACGGGATGTCATGGACATGTCTTGGCACATGCGTAGGCAAAACGGCCTGGCATGTGGCTCAGTGGCATTTTTGTAAATATGTACCAGTGGTGATACTGTAAATAAGTATAATGTGATTTTTTGAAGGGGGTGATGTTCCCTTCTGGCACTCTATAAAGCGTTGAGTGTATACCTTGAGGAGGGATGGGTGCTTTATAACACCCAAACACTTGATATGGGAAAGAGATGTGTCAAGGCATAGGCGGCACAACGGATAATGTGTCATATGAGAGAGATATGCTCCTAACCTATTAGTTTAAACTGCGAAGCATCCCCAATGAGGGTTGGGGCTAGCTCTAGGCCCGTACAGAGGTGTGGCCTAGGGTTCCTATGGGAGTTGGGTTATCTCATGGGACAATGCTTGGGGCCCTAGGCACGAAAGACATTGCGCAACCACCAATGGGTGGTGGTTTGCTATGCGGGTGTTACTAACATATGCTATGCAATAGTGGCAGCCTATAGGTGGTTGAGCAGGCTATCCCATAGCCTTGGTGCTCAAGTGTTCTTGGTCCTTGTGCTAGGAGAAATCCCAGCTTAGCCTTAAACAGTTACAGTGTGGCATGACAAGACTCGGGGTGATGTCTCGCGTGGAATAGTATAGTGCACTCATAAAGTGTCATAGTCGTCAATAGGCTTAATGGCTCAAGCGGTAATTCAAGGATGTGTTGTAGGCGTGTTGAACTTTCAATGCTACGAGTGGAGCATGGACTACGTAGTTGTTTGAGATGCGCTTTGATGGCACAACATGGGTGTCGAGATGGTTGACTAGTCACGTGCTTAAGCAGCAATGACACGAAAGACCCTATGAGTTGGACAAGCATCGTGGCGATGCAAGGAAGTAGTTTGTGAGCTGGTCAAACATGGTTTTGATATGACAATGCTCTTGGTGAGCATTATCTTGTTAGTGCATGTGAGGACATGTTGACAGGTCAGAGAAGGGCTCTAGTGTCTTTAGGGCTGGCCTTAGCTAGGTAATTGTTGGGACACCGCACAGTTGCGATAGAGAAAAAAATATGACCATAACAAGGTGGACCGTAGGCGTTTGTTAAGTAGACAGACCAAATCCCTGGGTATTTTTTTTTCTTTTCATTTGCAAACTGTTTTTATAGTTTTAACCTATGCACCCAGCCTTTCTGAGTAGGACAAAGCAGGACATACAAAATCCTGGACAAAACATTTGTTCATACTTACAAATCAAATGATGCGTTTTTGAATTTGGTGCCTCTTTTTGGAGGCCTATTTTTCAACTGATCACTTTTGTGGATGTTTTTAACCCCAACACACCACGTTTCAGCTTACAGTTACTCACAGACACTGTTACATCACAGAACATTTGTTACCTTTTTATTTTCCAGGCATTTTGGTCCTGGTAGTTAAAAAGTCATACTAGAATGGAAATAATGATATTCTGTTATTAGAATTGGTGTGACCAATGTGTGACGTGTACAGACTGACTGAGATGTGTTTTGAATTTGGTTCCTCTTGTTCAGTACCTACTTTTTTAATTGAACACTTTTTGTAACGCTTTTAACCCTATACACACTATGTGTCACTGTGTCAGCCCATGGTGTAGTCACACATTAGTCATACCTTGGTCACAGAAGATTTGCTCCTATTTATGTTTGCACAATAAAGACCGTTTGTGCTATTTGATTTTAAGGGTGAAAGGTGGTGATTTGAGCTCTACCTTCACAATTTGAAACTGACACTAAATAAAATCATTTTTTCAGTTTCTACTTTTCTGTCTTATTTTAGTTGTTGTTTCAATTCCTTTGCTTCATGATGAACATTAATATTAAAAGCTTGCAATTTTATATGGCAGGCGTTTTAATGTAAACCACCAGAAGAAAATCAGAAGGAAGAACATATGCAAAGTAGATGAGATATTATATTGGAAGATTGCTTTACACTTTTGAAATACCAACCTCTTGATTTTCATTCTCATTGGCCTCAAACAGTCCTACTACAATCTCCAGCTACCCTCACCCCCTGCCCAAAAAGAAATAACAAAGGATTTATAGTATCAAAAATTACAAGCAAACGAAAAGATACTCAAACAAGAACTAGTAATAATCATTAACTTAAAATTGTACAATCTAGAAGGTGCACCAAATCTAAAGGTGTGAACCGTCATTGAGAACGACCTCCGGAACAGATGAATCATCTTCGTTGTCATCCAATAAATCATGTGTCTGCATTTGAGACAGCTGCTGGAATTTTGGGACCATTGTTTCTTTCTTCTTGAAGAATCTCTTAGCATAAATAACAACACCAGAAACTGCTGCTAAGGAACATGAAATGGCCAAGAACACTGCAACCCACTGAACACAAATATGCAGACAAGGCATCAATTAATGACTATTATTTCAAGCTTCCCAATATTCTCAGTCTTAAAGAGCCTAGTTCCTCCCCAGCTCCCTATGTTTTGTCACATAAGCAACTTCTGTTACTACACTTTGGGCAAGGTTAAGGAGGATCAAGATGTAGGTCAAGAAATATGTCTCAATACAGTTACAATACCTACTTCCAGTGTCAACATAACTTCCCTCAACAGATTTAAAAATGAGATTTACTACTGGACTTTGGGCAAGGTAAGGAGGATCAAGACGTAGGTCAAGGAGGACCTGTCAAAATACAGTTACAACACTTACTACCAATGTCTACATGACTGCCCTCAAGATATTTTAAAATGAGACAAAGAAGTAGTTTTAAATTTTATATAACAATTCAATATTAATGTACATACTAGTAAATGGGAAAATATATAATGTACATCATTCTCACAGAATCATCACTTCCTTTAATTACACATTACCCACCAACTCAATAGCATGGGACTGTTCTATCAGTAGGCCATAAGAATTGGTCATTAAGTAAAACCGAATTTGAATTTATGATTTTCCCTTTTCAAGGCCACAATTTATTCAAAGTGATTCCTGGAAATAATAAAATGCAAACCATAATAAATCAAGGACTTTTAGGTGACATAAACCCTTGATAAAGGAATATATATGTTTGTATCGAGTTATGTTAACACTCAGCCTGGATGCTTTGCTAAGAGAAAACATACTCTTTAACACAGATGATTGGAAAGGACAAGAAGAATGTGAAAGAGGGAAAATTAAGGATAATTAAAATAATTGTTTCCTCACACTAGAAAATATTTGTCAATTAAATGACAGATTACAACCTCACTGACAAAGATAAATAAGGGAGGAAAATGGAATTCAGAAGAAGACACTAATGCTATGTGGAATAAGATGGCCAGTTGTATTAGTGGCAAAAGAGATCATTGGAGAATCTAGAGGGAAAAGAAAATAATTCAAAGGAGGTGGTAAAATGATATAGTTTAAACAGCCTTTAAAGAGGTCTTGCTACACATCTCAGCAGAAGGATAGGAACAAGAAATTTTTTTAAATGGTATATAAGTTATATCAAAGAAGATAGAGGCTAAATTTAAGGAATATGGTGACCTTTATTATAAGTTAGGTACTAGGGATAGTGAGGAAGTTGTTTGCAAAATTGTTAGATTAAGGGGAAGAAATAGTAGGAACCTTAATCATTTTAGATGCATTAAAAGTGTGAATCGAAGAGTCGTAGTAAGTGATGAGGATATTAAAAAAGGTGGCATACTAGAAAGGGTAGAATCAATCGTGGGAACTTAAGGATAGCATCAGTAGGTGACAAGATGAGGAAACGTACACTGAGATGGTTTGGTCATGTGCAATAAAGACCAATGACTGCACCAGTAAGGAGCGATATGGTCCAAGTTATAGTCGCTGAAGGACAGGCAGAAGCCCTGAAAGGACATGGGTCAAAGTAGTGACAAAAGACATGATCACTTATATCTAACAGAAGCAATGGTCCCAGATAGTGGAACGGCTGAACTGAATTTGTGTTGCCAACCCCAAGTAACTACTATAAAGCTTTGCTGAGTTGAGTTGAACTGAAATTTAATTTTCTGATAAATATGAGATAGACTAATTTTTACCCCAACAATGCAAGGAGAAGCTAATCTCTCAACAATTTTTGCTTAGGAAGCTGTCTTAGTGAATATTTTTCCTCAAATATTCTGCTTACAGAACAACTTTCACAAGGTCACAAAATATAAAGGTTTACAAAAAGGATGAAACTTCTGATTTTGAAAAAGAAGAAGAAGAAGAAGCCCTACTGCCAAGATGATCACATGAATTTTCTTGCACATTACTTTAGCAGACTTACTAATCCAAAATGGAACTTAGATTGGATTCCTTATTTTAAGTGTCCAAAAACCACCATGCAGACCTATAGAGTGCTAAGGCATGCCTCCTGGATGTTACAAGAGTCTAAAGTATCAAAATCCAAATATAAATTTGGCGTTCTTCCATGGGAATTTTGGAAGATTTTTGGCCCATACAAGGCAGAATGGGTTTGGATGATGTGATGATAGATGTTTATTAAATGTTAATAAGCTTCTCTGTCTCTGATTTCAAAATGAACTCTCAGTAGGATTGATTACCTCAATGTGGTCTGAGATACAAGAGTAGATGAGTCCAATGTTCCCTACTGTATAATAAATCAAGAAACCCAAAGATATGAATTTGAGGGGGGGGGGGTGATCTGATGTACAGGTTAGCTTGATAACAAGTGTAAATGTTAAAGATGTTAAGTTAGTTTCTGAGTTTTTTCATTGGGAGGTGATAAAAACTTTACATTTACTTGTGTGCACGTGCATTTTTGATCCACAAGTGCATGGTTATCATTATAAAAACAATGAATTAAAAAACCTACATTTCTAGTGTTACTTTAGGTAGTACAACTTCCCAAATATTCTTGTAATTAGAAGGCCTTAATTACTAACTCTTAGGATAAAAGGTTTCTCTTTTCTTGCAAGTTGGGGCCTTCTATTTTTCCCTACACTAAATGCATCTAGCAAAGCCAATCCAATTGGAAGAATGATAATTCATACACACCTTTGTATTTTTACCATCCACTTGTTTCAACCTTGTAGTGGTTGAATTTGTAATAGTATCTGCAACAAATGATGATATATAATGAGAATAAGAACAGAAAAGGGGAGGGGGGGAAAAAAAAGAAACAACGAAAAGTTCCCATGACTGTCTAGCGCTTATTTGATAAAAAACAGAGAATCAGAACTTTCCAAGATTCAACTTTCAAGAACTCCATTGGCTATATTTATGAGCAAGAAAGAAAACCTAAAGTTGTTAAATCCTGAAAGTTATATCCACCAAAAATTATTTAATGTTGAAACTGATACAACCAAAGTCTGGTACCAGAAAGCAATAGCTGTACAGACTTAGAGGCATCTTATGAAATTTCTGCATGCATGGGTCCATGTATGCAAAATTCATAGCAGCTCATTCATTTAAGGTCACAGTATGATGTGTTCCAATAGAGGCTGAAATGATGAACTAGCTTAACTTTCATGAAAGTAACATAAATCTGACTTATGTCGCCTCATTACTCCTGATTTCAAAAGAAGACTCCCAGGTGACACTAGTTACAATTACATGAACTATGTTTAATAAATTTATTGGGAACTGAGTACAATTGATAGATAATGGAGGTCTGCAACCAAACTCCAAATAATACAGTGTAGAACTGCTAGCAATCAACTGAGAAGAGGGCCAAACAAAAGAAAACATGAAAGTACCAGCAAAAACTTTCAAATTAATCAATAACCAAAAGCCCAATGTCGCGTGAAAACCATCAATATTAAAAGGAAAAGACTGCATACTGGAGTTTGTGAAACAACAAATAGTAATTTGTGATTTGAACAGATGATCAAATAAGGGATAAACTACAATCAGGAGAAATGAAAATGGATCACAATCTGGAAGATCATGAGACCCAAAAAAGCAAGAGCATATCAATTAACTTCACTTGTTTCTAACACCTTTAAATGTGAGTTTTGAGTTCGAATTATGGTTCAACAACAATGAAATAAAATCAACTGAGACTTATTGCCACCAAAAACAATTTCAAGGACAGACAGCCTTTAGAGATTCAGTAATCATAAATATCAAATTTATCCAGAGAACCTAAAAACAGATCAAACAGGCAAGAGATTTAGAAAGAAAATGAACATAATCAATTAAAGGAGAACAAAGATCAACCTGTTACAGTTCTGGTAGGCAGAGAGCAGTCAACGCTCCCTCTCCAATCCGGTGGACATTCACAAACATCACCTTCAACCAAGCACTCTGCCTCATGAAAGCAAAATATCCGACCACAAGGAGCCCCAGCATTCTCACAATGCAATCCAGTGTATCCAGACAGGCACTTACAGGTATAATTCTCTCCTTGAACAATCTCTTCACAGTTCGCCCCGTGTCCGCACCAGAAAGAATTAGTCCCATCACACATGATCTGCTCCTCGTCACAAAACCTCCCCCTGGAATGAAAGAGATATCAATCCAAACAAAAACTCCATTAAAATTCTCTTTAAGCACCACAATAAAAAATAAAAAAAAAGGACATGATTCAAGAAGTTCGAGATCTTCGCACCCGAAGAACGGTCGATCGCCATCTAAGATAGTGGAAGGATCGGGGAGATTACAAATGCAAGCGCCAGTGTCGTCACAGGATCCGGTCTCGCATCGATTATCATCGCAGGGCAGTGCAGAAGCATTGAACAATAGAACAAGAAAAGAGAGGAGAAATGGAACCAGAAACCCTAATTTAGTTCTTCTTCTCTTCCTAAACATCTGCATTTCAAAAATTAAACGTAGAAGAAAGAGAGAGATCTATCTGTTCTTCACATTTTGATTTCTCTTCATTATTCAATTTTAAGATCTCCAAACCCGGAAAAAAAAATTGGGATCGAAGATTGAATCTTAGGGTTTAAGCGAAGTGCGAAGGAGAGAGACGAAGATGTAGCTGTGAAGAAAGTGAAGCTGAAACCGTCCACAAGGAGTGGCAGTTGGAGTGGCAGTTGGAATGACGTTAGTTGGGCATGACAATATTATTTATTCCCAGGAGTTGGGTGGTATTGATGGGAAATTATAAAAATCTGTAGGTGGTTTTTGGTCATTTTGGTATTGAGACGAGGAAAATGATTTTGCAAGCACGCTCGCACTGAGAAAAGTGTGCAAACGAGCATTGGGCCGCTCGATTGAAGTAAATGATTTTGATAGCATGCGTCCTATCGGCGCAATTCGCAATGGAGAAAGAATCCAACGGTTCTGGACGCGTTGACCTGCTTTACTCAATACAGACGTGCTTTCTGAATTCCGCCCGCAGTGAATTTCTCTCTTTCACTAGGAAGTCAAACAAGGAAAATAGTAGTTTAGTGATGAACTCCATTAAAAACGCCTTGTGGAGTTACTTGTTTTGTGATTTCGAAGAGAGATCTTGCAAGGTAGAAGTGGCAATTCTTGACCAGATCCGGAAACCCACCAAACCTGGACAATTTTTAACTAGTTTAAAATTGGGCTAATCCCAATTCGGCTTGAATTTGGGTTGGGTTAGCCCAGCACATGGATCTAACGCAACCCAGTCTTTTATATTAGAATTAGGAATGTAAACAGACCAAATGTGGAGCGGGATTATTTAGATCCGTATTCTGTCCATTAAGATTTAGTTGGATATTTGTATCTGTTTAAATATCCAATGGATAATTTAATACAGAATCCGTATTCACATTCCTTTATTTATCTGGGCATCGGATACATATAAAGAAAGTTTGACCCAACAAAGGGTAAGAGTTGGGGCTCGGAAGCAGCATACACCTTTATTTGTTTAGATATGGGTAATGATGCAAATCAAGCTAAACTGGCCCAAAGCTTGATTTGCTCGGTCTGAAATTTGGGCGGGATGGACAAGTGTGATTTTGGGCTAGGACTGTAGTTTCAGGCCCAGTTCAGACAGGCTTTAGCTCAATCGAAAGTTCCCAGACTGGTCCAAGCTATAATCTATATTGTATACTATATAATTTAAGAGGTCAAAATAAAAAATAATAATTATATGAGTATGTTTTAATAATGTATTAGTTTGTATGGTTGGCTGTTAAGTTCAGGCCAACCTGACTCAGCCTGAATCCCATTGTTTAGTAATGAACCGGTTTTGGGTTAAACAGTATGAACTGAGCTTAGGTTCAGGTTGAGTATGAGCCATCCTTATAAACTTTGAGTTGGACTTGGGCAAACCTTAGTCCAGACAACATCAGCCCAATTTATAGTCCGGGGCTTGAAAACCCAAACTTACTAATATATACATGACATAGGAACACCCTTAATAGTAGCAAAGGGTGTTTGGGTCAATGTAGAGGTCCAAAGAGGGTACTAAGGTAAACTACACATTGGCTAAGTACTGTATATTTATTAATACACCCATTTGTCAAACATCGTGTCACATCCTGAGCAGAGACTGCTGTTGTACCTATCCATTCAGACTGGAGATAATGTGAACCCACCCAACCTAACCCCAAGGCCACCGCTAATGCAAAGCCATCATTTCTCTGGCATTTGCGTCTTGGATCTGGGACCATAGGGAACCACGGATGGGTCTAGTCCCCATAACTCCACACGTGTCTCATGTTTCAAGGACTGGGATTGTGGGACCCAAGTCCCCTAACTATCGCAAAGTTAGCATGATTAAATGATATTTAATCATCTGATTTGTAGATTAATCTTGGTGCTTTTTGAAGTTTTAATGAGAGCTTTTTTGAATAGTCCAAAAAACAAATGCATGGTTGTGACCATTGTCAAAGCTATTTTTTTTCTAGTTAATCTCTTGTATGAGGCCTAACTAAGAGTGTGTCCTAATCTTCATATCACGAGACACATGACAAGTTATAGAGGCCCAAGACCGTTCTACAATCTTGTAGGTCCAGACCCTAAATATGCATTCATTGATATAGATATTCTATATTGTCTAACTTATAGTAAGCAATATAAATTAATTTATAAAAAAAAAATGCAATATAAATTACCAAAAAATGCAATATATCAATAAGATCATGATGTTATGAGTGATGGGTTGTAGATCCTTTGCAAAAATATTGAATTAGAACCTTGATCATAGACATTGACCGAATAGACTAAAGCTTGATGGATTCTATCATGAATCCTAGATGTCATAAACCACTTGTAAAAGATTCCAAGTTCATCAAATCATTCATATAATAGTGGTGAATTTTTTGGTCTTTAAGTTAGGGCTGAGTCATCGAACCTCACATCTTCAAGCTGCCTACATATCCCTTATAAAAGGAATCAACCTAGACGTTATTCTATTATACCAATCTAAGGCATGGAAGTACCATTATTTCTTTTCTTAAGGATAGTTGAGGCCTCCTATTTTATGTGCAAGGGACAATGAACCAAGCTAACCCCAAGGTACAATTAAGCTCGGACCAAGTCTTATATTTCAACAAGGTGCACTCCCCAAAGAGACCATGATACCTCACATATAGACTTATTACCCTTTTATGGTCAGGTGTCCAAAACATTTAACAAAATTTGTCTAAATTATATGAAAATTTCTACCAAGTTTCATCCTAAAAAGAAAATAAATATCATATGTCAAAACCGAATCACGAAGATAAGGTTAAATGAACCCATAGAGGATTTGAGCCTAAAAATTCAAGACGTTACCCCCTACAAAGGCAGCAAATCTATGTGTGTAAGAATACTAGGTCCAAAAGAGAGAGAGAGAGAGAGAGAGAGAGAGAGAGATGTGGTCACCAGTTTGCTGGACTCCCATGGTTCCGTGTCCATCTTCTTCTTTTTCCTCATTTCTTCCTCGTTGGCTCTCTTTTCCTGTTCACCTTTCTCTGTCTTCTCTTGTGCGGGTTATAACGCACTTTAGGTTTTATATAATGGGTCTTGACCACCTAAACATGTGTCCACATTCTGGTGAACTTCAATTAGGCCTATCCTTTCATGATTAGGCCTCTCTAAGGTGAGTTGATGGGCATTGTATGGGCTAGCTTGTGTTGCAATCTTCGATTAAGATATTTTCTATCTATCAGGCCATGAGTGACTAAGCCCAGTCCATTCGCGTGATGGGCATTAGTCACGAAACTAGCTTAGTCACCGCTTACTGGACCTCAATCTCCATGATGGTCTAGCACTAGTCCATCTTGGTCTGGACTTGTTAGTCTCAAACAAGCCTGTCTTTCCTCAATTGCAAGCTCGACCTTGGTTCAATTGCGGATCACTAGTCCCATGTTCATTCCTAGACCCAAGCCAGTTGCGAACCACTCCTATAACAGATTCTTTAGTCGTGACTAATCCGGTTCCAATAAGAACTAATTAGACCGTTGAAAAGGATTCTTGCAACCCTTAATGCAGTTATGCAATGATGTGTATGTGTAAAGTACAAAGTGCCTCTCAAGTGCCATTGTCTACACCTGTGCTCGTGCATGTGTATGTGTGGGAGAGGAACAAAGTCCACTACACAGGAAAGAGTTCTCATAAAATACATGTTACACCTAAACTAATGATCCAACTTAATGAACCAAAAATCAAGGGTAGCTTTACTTGCAAGTATACAAGTGTTATAGTACTGAACAAGGTCGAATCTACAAGGATTAACTTGTGTAATAAAAACAAAGATTACAAAAGAGGAGAAATAGAGAAGAAAAGAAAAAAAAATCTTATTCAAGTTTCCACACTGTAGTATAGAGCAAAAATAATGTTAAAATAGAAAAACAAAATAAAATGGACTTAAGGCTTTAAGGATCTATTTAATAACTTATAATTTATGTTTGATCAAATTATCACGGTTAAAATTGAATAAAGATTCTACCTAACCGGAAGATCACTCTATTAAAATAAAAGAAATAATTGCAGACTTGAATGTTTAAAACAATTAGGTACTTTGTTAACAAGTCACAGTGACTTTCTAAGCATTTACCATACACGGAGTTAATGATAAATCAAATATAGTCTATAGACTTGAACAATTATTTAAAATAAAATAAAACATTCAATAAACAAATATTGTATTAAATCCAAAATAGAATTACAAATGATTAAACTTCACCTCTAACC
>JAOXJP010149312.1:0-13155 GCA_025762735.1 Platanus orientalis | reverse complement strand
GTAGAGAATTCTAGAAAGGGTCTAGAGAATTCCTAGCCCTTAGATGCATGACAAATGGCTCAATCCTAGGCCATGGAAGGAGCTTGGGAGGACTATAAAAGGGGGAGAACCCCTCATTTGTAAACCACTCAAGGAGTTGTAAGCATTCTAAGAGTGATCAATAAAGATTTCTATATTTCCCTCCAAGTGTGAGAGTTGTGCACTAAGCCACTAGGTGTCTAAGTGTTGGCAACAAGGAAGGCCGACTTGTCTACTAGAAGCGGGTGTAGCACAAGTGCCGCATGGTCTAAGGAGCTTGGAAAAGCTAAGTCCGTGACACATGGCTCCCCTAATTCTTCTTCCATAGGTGTAGTTACAAGCTCCCTCTCTCCTCCAAGGTATATCTCTATTCTGTTCTTTATATTTTAGTTCTAAGTTTTTTTTTTTTCTTTCTATACTATTCTCTTCTTATTCTTTCTGTCATTATTCTTCTCTCTTCTTCTTCTCTTGAAATTTCCATTAAAGAACCTTTACTTTTTCTGAAATTCTTTGATTTGACCCATCAAATCTTATTGGAATTGCATGAAATTTTAACTGCAGGACCTCTATACATGTCAGAAACTACCATAAAATTTTCAGATTTTTTTGACGTATCAGAGGAGCATTTTGGTAATTTTCGGATTTTCCATCCAAAATTACAGAAATACCCTTTGAGATCTTTTCTTCTATTTTATCTTTTAAATTTTTTATTTCTGTTCTAAATCCTTCTAATCTTCTTTCTGTGAGTTGATTTTCTGATTTTTAAATTTTTGTGGGTACTTGTTTGTTTCTAAACTCTTCTTGATTTATTTGTTTCCACATCCTTTTATTTTAATTTATTTGAGGGCATTGGAATTATTCTACAACAACCTTTGGTATCTTCTCTTTTGTACTACATCACTAGGCTTTTGGGTTTCCAGAAAACTAGAAAATTCTGGTATTATAGGAAGCACTCGGTTGATATTAAGAACCCAGAAAATTTCTGGGACTAAGCAAAAGGGTGAGGGATTGAAGAAACAATGCTTTTTTTTTAGAAGAGAAAGCAACAAGAGAATAAAGTTTTGAAAATCTGTTGGTTGTTGGTTTGGTTTTCCACTTTTTCCTTCTTGTTTTGTTTGCTCTCATCACCAACTTGGTGATTTTTGTTCTTTGTTGCTTTCTTTTCAATAAAGTCTGCCTTTTTATCTCTAAAAAAAAAGAAAATATGGAATGGTTAAAACAACAAGGGTTTATGTAAAGAATGTTGGGATTACTTAGGGTTTCAAGTTAGGATTAAAGAAAACCAAATTTCAGCCTTATTAATCACCAAACAAGCAAAAGAACATAGAATTAGAAGAGAGAAGGGGATAGATCTCACCTGGTATCTAAGGCTTCTCACCAAAAGATCCTAAGGCTGCGATTGGTTGCAGTTATATTAGGGTGGGATGAGAAAAGAAAAGAAAAGAAAATACTTATTTTCTCATCAATTGTTTTGCTAATTGGTTGCACCGAGAAAATCAGTGAGAAAACAATGAGAAACCAAACTTTAGCTGATTGGTTGCACTGTGAAAAGGTGAGAAAATAATCCTATTTTTTGGTTAAGTAGAACACTTCTACTCCCTTCTTCATTTAAAATGGAAATGATTTGAACTTAGTAGGATCCAGTACTCTCTCTCTCTCTCTCTCTCTCTCCTCTCTCTCTCTCTCTCTCTCTCTCACTCACACATACACAAACATACATGATTGCTGAGTGCAGATCAAAGATTCACTATGAACAGATGCAATTGCTATTTTAGTAAGGGTGGCAATTCGTGTTGGCGGGTCGGGTTCGGGTTGTGTTGAGATAAGGGTATATGACTATATGGCTCAACCTTAACCTGACCCATTTATTAATCGTGTCAAAGCTGGCCAACCCGCTTTGACCCTATACACATTTATAGTCAACCCTAACCCACTTATTTCATGTTTGGTTTGTGTTGGGTTTGCGTGTTATGTGGTAAATCGTGTTGGGGGGTTAGACTCATGTCATGTCAAGTTAAGGGTACACGATTATATGGGTCAACCTGAACCCGACTCATTTATTAATCGTGTCAAAGCGGATCGAAACATGTTTATTGTCAACCTAAACCCGCTTATTTTGTGTTGGGTTCATAGGTCATGTCCAACATTTCCACCCCTACATGTTAGGAATTTTAAGGGTTTGTTGTGGTGAAGCAAGGTTGTCCGAAGCCCCCATGTGAATAAAAGTTCATCATGTATGGCCTGAACTGCCATTCATCAAATATATACACGGAAAGGATGTTCTGTTCAGGATTTGGTGTCTAGGATGGTGTCCAAGACACCAAGGGATGTCGTATGGAATAAAATATACATTTCATATTCAAAAAATGCATCACCCACCCATTTTATTCCATATGACATACAAAACATTGTTTTGTATGTGTTTGTGACAATGACATCAAACAAATCAATTCTACAAAGTGAAACATTAAAAAATCACTATATCAATGATTCCAGGTCTGCCAGAGCATTTAAGGAGGAACCCATACTGCTGAAGACCTTTATTATAATGTAAAATATGCATTTAGATGCCCCATATATAATAATGCTAACGACACAATAATTCACAAAACAATTATGTAATACATATCTACACGCCTCATAAATAGCCTGGCACAGCCCCCGTTACAAGAGAGCAGAGAGGGCTTATTATTTATTACATGATACTCTCTCTCTCTCTCTATCAACACACCATTACTAAGAAAAAGCAAGAAAGGGAGGTGGAGGGCAATTACATAAGCTGTGGTTCTCTGTAACCCGTGTGGAGCTTAAGTGCTTCGCTCCAAAGAGGGTTCTTGTTCAAAGTAGTTCGTACAGCATAGACTACTGAAGCAACAACCATCGATGGATCGGTGACATAATGTATCAGACCATGCTCAGCCAGGAAGTAAAGCATGTTTTCCATCTACATTTTAAACAAGAAAACTCAAACCCAGGTTTAAAAATTAAAAACAGAATCACTATTATTGTCACAAAAATCACTAAAAAAATTACTCTTGATCTGGTACAGCAGCCTTGATAAATCGGACTACGAAGACATAGGGTGTAGGTAATGTTAAGCTCCATTAAAGCTTACCCAAAATCATTTTCTCCATGCTCAATATCTGTTCTCTGCTGTATGGCTTGTCTGATATGCAAACAAAGTCATTCAACTACAATTTACCCAGATTACACAGTAAAGTCAATCAATTTGTCAGCAAAAAGGAATTCCATTATCAGAAAAATAATGCAGGAAATACCCATAAATATATACCTCAGAGGCCCAAATTTCCTCATATTGCAGATGAGAAGAAGAAGAAGAAGAAGAAACTCATACGCATTAATATCACTTCAGAAAAAAAAAACATAAAAAAGAAAAAGACCCATGAAACCAAATAAAAATTTTCAATGAGAAAAACTAACCTCTTCATATCTGATGCTACCAATCTCTTGTTCCTGCAACAACACAATAAAGGCACACTCAACATACTGTAGATATGTAGGTGTCATCATCCAATAGCACTTCAAGGTCAATCAAGTCCTCATCACCATCACCTGCTTCCAAACTATTTATAACACCATCATAAATGCATTGCGTGAAAAGTATTAAGGAAATGAAATCCCATTAACTACCAGTCACAACTGAAGAGTAAATCACATTCCAAAGGGTCTAGAACCTCCATCCCTTTCACAAAGAGCTTCTTTATTATTATTATTATTATGATTATTTTACTTTTTTACTTTTTATTTTTGTAGGTAAAACAAAATGAGCTTCTTTGGATCAATGAATTGTATGCATTTCCAGAGGACTGTTTTGAGGCATGATATGCGATCAGATTAATATGATGTCTAAAAATATCCAACTTTGGAGGGCATGGCATCCTACCTATGAGAACCATATAGAAATGTGGGAATGAATGATTCAGAAGCACTTATACGCTCTCCACACAGCTGAATGCTATTGTAATAAGTAATAACAAAACAAACATGCGCTGGTTCTGATCACAAATACTTAAATTCAGCACTATCCCAAGGCTGGCAACGACAATCATACCAAACTGCTATACCACAATTCAGACATATCACTATTATCCTGCTGCTAGCCTTAGAGCATCACATCCTCTGAAGAACAAGAGAGAAGAAGAGTGCAAATTGACAGTTTTTTGCTGCACCACAATTGTTGTTAGTTAAGGAATTTAGTATCAGCAGTTCTCCAACGTACACCACTCATCAGGCCACCAATTCTTTCTTGGACCACGACCTTGACAATGAAAGGAGACTCTCATAATAACCACTTGCACTATAACACATAGAGAAGTAATCTTTGTTGAGTTTTTCTTCTTTTTAATTGAGCTTAGTCACTCTTAGATTGATCAATACTCTACCTTGGTCCTTCTTAGGATGATGTTCTTGCTAGTCTTTCAAGTTGACAAGAATGGACGGTAGGCCATTTTCAGCAAAGTCAGTAGTGCTTTCTTATGGAGCTTATACTCCATATGTATGGGCAGTTGAATGCACTTAGCTGATAGATGGTGAAGTAAGAAGAGTGTAGCTACTCCTACGCCTTTGAATAGTGTGAAAAGATAGACATACAATTGTACAGAAAACATGTGAATGCACTTAGCTGATAGATAGTGAAGTAAACACTGAAATAGAAGTACAGAACTTACCTGCTAGTAGAATTCAAGTACATAAGAAACACATCTCTCTCTTCAAAAAAAGAAAAAAGAGTACCTCAGGACTCTTGTGAGGAGGCAAGCTAAAAAATCATATATTCCTCACAAAATTTTCAGAGCATGCATTAAAAATCTTTCAAAGTCTAAAACCAGTATCATTGAATCTATTGTACATCTTGTGGTTCCCTCCATTCATAAAAAAAGAAAAGAAAACCAGGTTGGAAGACTTTAAGGTTAATCCAATACTTTGCTGCAGCAAATTGGAAGCTTTAAGGCTAATCCAATACCAAAAACCAAGGCAAATCCAATCCCAAAACCCAAGTTGCAGAATTTTCATATAAAACCTCATACAAGATTTCTCATGGTGTGTATGCCTTACACTGCCTGAGATTTTCCAAATGATATTTATGGTGCTGCGACACCTAAAAATTCTCATAGAGATCATCCCCAACTCTGTTTTATCTTAATACTATAAAAAACACCAATGTGAGGGCACCTTAATGCCTATGCACTAGCTAACTAAGTCTGCTCACAGTGTCCCAACAAGCTCATTATTGAGATGGAGACAAAGTTGTTGTAGCATCAAAATCTAGGGAACTAAATGGTGACCACCCATTCCAAACATCTGTCCCTAATACACAATTGATTGTCCACCAAGTCACCAGGCCTGAGTTTATGAGAAAGGCCAAGTAAACAAAAAGTAACTCCAACAGAAATTTCTACTAGTGTAGATCAGTTGTGGTATGTTTTCTGAACTCCATCATCATACAAATAAGTAAATAAATAAAAATTCTGCCTTACTTGGTTAAGAGAATGATATCGATGTTAAATATTTTAAAAAATGCCAATTAGTGACAAAATATAAGCTAGCTCTCCATTTTCTCCATGTTCTTTTATTTTTTTATTATTTTATATTAGAAATCTAAACAAACAAACAGAGATTAAAATAGCAACCAGAAACACCGTACCCATCCACTCATATTTCCATATAATTCATGATCAGCACAAAGTACCAATTAATTATAAACAGGAATTCATCAAAAAAAAATTAATTATAAACAAGAAAACGCACATCCCCTGATGAAATAACAAGACAAAATCCTCAGACACAAAAAAAATCTGAACAAAACAAATGCATAGAAAATGTAATGAGACACAAAACAATAGATATCACTAATTAGCATTGTCTCTGTGACACTCATAGGTGCAACAAACCAGAGTAAGTAAAAAAGCAGACAAAATCCAAGATCAACAGCAGTCTCACATATAAAAAGAGTAACAGAGTAACAGCCATAATATCCAATTCAAAATTTTTCTTTCCTTTTCATGACAGACAGAACAAGTGAAGAAAGGAAAAAAAAACATTTATAGTTTCGACTCACCCCACACCCAACATCAAGAACTGTCCTCAGCTGGCCTGACTTCAATGGTATGACCCACCAAATCTCATCCACATAACCTTCACATCCATCGGGAAAGACGTCCTCCCTCCAGGAAAAACCAATTGGTTGCCTTCTTTGCGAACCCAATTATGTGATTTCTTGTAAACAGTCAGCCTCTTGAATGACACATTCCTAAACCAAGCGAAGTTTCTGCTCTTCAGCCATGAAAAGGGCATTAACACCAGTTAGAGGCAAGATTAGACAGCACGACCCATAATAGAGCAACTAAACATGAAATCGAAGGCAAAAAAAGGAGAAAAGGTAGGGGTGATAACGCTGCCTCACACAAATTGATGCCCCATCTTCATTTCTCCACCAAATTGTTTGGGTTTGTTTCAAACCATCTTTAAATAGAAATGAGTAGAAAAAATCGAAAATTCACCGATTTAATCATAGAGACAAGAAGCCAAAAGCAGAAAGAGAGAGATGAGATGAGGAAGAGAGACGAGAGATGAGAAGTAGAGAGATGAGAGACGAGGAACAAATGAGAGAGAAAGAAGCATACCTGGAGAGCAGAAGACGCATGAGCAAGAGGTATTGTTTCTTCGTTCTTTGTTCCGTTGAGGGTTGTAGAAGATGCAAAGCAGAGGTCTCCTTCGATTGATAGGTTCCGTCTAGGGTTCTTGATACTTTTTCCTCACTGTTCTCGCTGGCTTTCCCAATTTTCTCGTCCCATTAAATCACATCTATTTTATGCGATTCCAATTCCTAAAACAACCTTTATTTTCTCATCTTATTATTTCTGATTACAGCTAATCATAAATAAAAACTTATTTTCCTTCATTTTTCTCATCCCACACCTGGTGAGACGACAACCAATCGAACCCTAAGGTATTATCACCAAGAAAATCACCCAGACCTAGGTTTTTCACCGAGGGTTTTCAATCTCTGGAAAGGGGAAAGAGAGGCTGCTATTGTGAGCTCCAAGAAGAGGCTTTCATACATTCATCAATTATAAAATTTAGGTCTTTTACACTTTATGAATTGTCACCTTGTTAAGAGATAAATATAGTTCTCTAAAACTCCTAAAAACAAAAACTAAAAAGACACTCATGTCTTATGACTCTAATAATAGAACAATAAAAGAAAACATAAACAAAACAACAAGATGTAGACTCCAATAGCTCCAAATATAAAGTGCAAGTGATGTCTTAACTTTGTCTTTCATGGCTGCACATGTGTGTGCCCCACATAGAATGACGTATGGGCTCCACATGGACTGTAGCTAGTCGAACCACAAAGATAAAAGGCAATCGTTATCCGGTAGTACATGTTAGAAGGTATGGCATTGATGTGTGCATCAACTTCGTAAGGCTAAAAAGAATTAGCCTTTGGCGAAATAAAACTGCGATATTGCTCTAGAAGGTTTGGGTTTGATCATTGTAGGACCTGTGTCATCTATATACAATCTGTCTCGGGCTAATTTTTCCACTTGACAAGGTACTTTAGGTAGCCACTTGTCGTGTGGAAACTAATTGCTTATCCAAAATATCCTCTATCACTTATTTTCTATGAACTAATGGTGGAGGTAAAGGTGTAGGCTAAGGAAACTACGTAGTTGAAGTCTGATGGTCAGAGAAAGGATGAAGAAGAGGAGAGGCTGGACCATGGAAAGGAACAAGATCCTCGACATTGAATGTTGAGCTAATCCCCAAGTTTGATGGAAAGTCTATAATATAAGCATTTGATCCAATTCGTTTTAACACTCTATGAGGTCCAAAACTATGGGCATGTAGTTTCTTCGTGCCACCAGATCGTAATCACTTATGTCTGAGTCGAACCATAACTTAATTACCATTCTGAAACTCTCGATGAACATGATGAGAATCAACCGATTGCTTATACTTCTCATTACTTATTGTAATTTTCCTTCTAATTTCTTCATGCAATGAATGAATATGTTGTGCAAATGTTGATGTAGATTTAGATGGCTTATGCGTAGTTGACATGGGAATAAGGTCTATAGGGGCCATAGACTTATAACCAGTAACAATCTTAAATGGATTCATGCCTATGTCTCTATTGACTGAATTATAGACAAAACTAAATCCCATGACCTAAGATGGTCACTAATCAAACATCTTAGGAGACTACCTAAACTCCCTCTCACTGTAATTTGACCATCAATTTGAGGATGGTAGGCTGATAAGAACTAGAGCCTTGTTCCCATCATACGCCACAATGTCTTTCAAAAATAATTGACAAACTTAATATCTTTATCACACACAATGGTCTTGGGCACACCATGTAATCTAACGACCTCATCAAAAAGAACATTTTGGCTATCCTAGAAGCATTTGATGTCTTCGAACATGGAAGGAAATAGGCCATCTTGGAGAAGCGGTCCACCACTTCAAATATGGAATCGTGTTGCCTAGGAGTTCGGGGTAGGCCAAGCACAAAATCCATACTAATATCTTGTCATTTAGTATGAGGAACTAGCAAATGAGTATATAACCCGTCATTTTGTTTCATCTGTTTCGCCAGTTGATAAGTATCTCATCGCTTAACTACCTTAATCACATCTCTCTTGAGACTTAGCCAATAAAATCGGGCTTCCATAAGAGCATTGATCTTGTCCATGCTGAAATGTCTGACTATGCCTCTTGCATGCAATTCCCAAACAAGAAAATCGTGCACCGAGGTATGGGGAATACAAAGTTGAGTACCCTTAAAAAAGATACCCATCTTGCAGAATAAATCCACCATAGCTTCTACACTAGTCGCTCAATAAGAAGTATACACTTTTTCGAAATTTGGGCATCATGCATAATCCTCTTTCAGTTTCTCAAACCTAGTTACCTTGATGTTCATAGATTGTAGCAAAGCTACCTTGCGGCTTAGAGCATCCATAGGTTTATTTTCAACCTTGTGCTTGAGTACAAAGGTGTACTCTTGAAGAAACCCAACCTACTTAGCATGTCTTGGGTTTAGTTTCTTTTGAGAGCCGAGGTATTTCAAAGCCTCGTGGTCGGAAAAGAGGATTAATTCTTGCGACAGTAGATAATGTCTCCAATAACTCAATGCCTGAACTACCACATAGAATTCCTTATTAAAAGTGGAGTACCTCTATCTGGCCTTATTTAATTTCTCACTGAAGTAGGCCACTGGGTATCCTTCCTGATTCAAGTCTCTCCCAAATCCGACATTCGATGTGTCACACTTAACCTCGAAGACTTTAGAAAAGTCTTGGAAGCGCATGACATGAGCATTTGTCGTCCTTGATTTAATCTCCTTGAAAGCCTTAGATGTTGCGTTTTTTAAATGAAAATCCCCTTGTCGAATACAGTTAGTAATAAGGGCCATCTCAATACTTAATTAATGGATAAATCGCCTATAGAAAGTGGCAAGACCATGAAAACTACGAACCTCATGAATGTTCTTATGTTTGGGTTACTTAACTATAGCTCGGATCTTTTTAGGATCAACGGACATCCCCTCAGCAAACACAACAAATCCGAAGAAGATAACTTGAGATGACATAAAATAGCACTTCTCCAGGTTTGCATACAATTTCTCTTTTTTGAGATTCTCATAGACTTGTTTATAGTGGTCAAGGTGTTATTCCTTGTTGTGGCTATAAATCAGAATGCCATCAAAATATACCACTAAGAACTTACCAACAAATGATCTTAACACCTATGTCATTACCCTCATAAAAGTACTGAGGGCATTTGTAAGCCCAAAGAGCATGACAAGACACTCATAGAGCCCATCCTTAATTTTGAAGGTAGTTTCCTATTCATCCCCTAGACATATATGTATTTAGTGGTAACCACTTTTGAGATCTATCTTGGAAAAGACTATGGCACCAGCCATTATGTCAAGCATATCATCTAGTGTTGGGATAGGAAACCTATATTTGACTGTGATCTTATTAATTGTCCTACTATCTACATACATTCGCCAAGATCTGTCTTTCTTAGGTGGGAGGAGTATAAGCATAACACATGGACTTATGCTCTCTCTAATGAATCCCTTTGATGTGGACATTGTGGAGATGTTAATGTATGTGTGAATCTATAAGAGATTCAAGTTCAAGATGGTGCCACAAGTTGGGTTAGTTTAAGTGTTTTAGGTAGGAGGATATACTTGTAATAAGGCCAATAATGCTAGGGGTCATTTGAGTTTTTTTTTTCTTCAGTGTAAGGGTATTTTGTAATAAGGCATTGTTGCTAAGGGTATTTTAGTACTTTAATGAGTCAACAAGTCCAAGTGGGGCCCTTTTGGAGTGTTGGATGAAATTCTCTAGATGACCTTAATTTTGGTAGCTTTTGTTTTTAGAAAGTCAATGTTTTAGGTTTTATCCCTCCTTTCACCCCTTTCCTATGGTTTAACCTTGTGGAATCTAGGGTTCCTACTTAGTCTTTATCTTTCTTCTTCCTCTCTTCTATTTCATCTGTTATTACTTCTTCTCCTTGTTTCTTTTTTCCCTTCTTTTCTCTTCTTCCTTCATCCTTGCTTCTTCTTACTTCTTTTATCTCATTTTCAATGTACATTTAAGGTGTTGCCATCAATGCCATCAAGGACTGAGTTGTTGAACAAAGTTTTTCTACTGGTTTATGGACCTCCATTAAAGAAATACAGTAGGTGTGAGTTTTTTATTTTTTATTTTTTGTATCAGAACTTACTAGAATTTAATGAAATTTTGTTATGCACGAGTTGGGGTATTTGGTAATTTTGTGGGTCTATCATGAAATTCTAGAATTTCCCTTTCGGGTTATTCCTTTCTCTTTTCCTCTTCTTTTCTTCCTTAATATCTTTTAAATCCTTCTAATTCTCTCCTTCAATTCTTATATTTTCTTAAAATTTTGGTAACTTGAAAGTGTTTAAAGAATCAAATTTTGGACTGTTTAATTATATTCTTGCTTCTGCATTATATTGACCATCAGCCATACATCAAATTTGGGTATACCCTTTATTGTTCTACATCACCTTTCTTCAAGAGCTCATCTACTTGCTTCTTTAACTTTGCATGCTCTATGGGATTCATATGATAATAAGGCAAATTAGGCAATGTAGCCCCAGGAACCAAATCTATAGCGTACTGAATGTCATGCATAAGAGGGAGTTCATTTGGCAAGTCCTCAGGAAACGTGGCCTGGTACTCCCTCAGGATTGGCTCCACCTCTGGAGGATACTCAAACAGTCTTAGGAGTAGCCTCTTTAGTCACTATTGCAAAAATAGTGGCTTCCTCCTTGGCCTATTGCTCAAACTCTTTCGCACTAATAATGTGCAGGGCCTTTGTTTTTGATTCTTTGATGTTCTTGCCTTGACTCATATTTTTCTTGACTTCAAAGTTTGATTTAGGTGGAGAGGATTCATTCAACTTGATCTTCTTTCCTTGAAATATAAATGAACATGTGTTTGAGTGACTAAGTAGTGTTACAACCATGTCATACAACTAGGGTCTACCTAAAATGATGTGACCTACATCTATATACACAACATCACACCATAAGGTGTCCTTGTACGAGCTGCATCACACACTTTGGTAGTATGATGACACTGTTCGATCATGTAGGATCGCTTTAATATCACTACATGCATTTTAATAGTTTCTTTTCTTAAATTTATTCCATTTATTTCCCGTTCATCTTGTTTATTCTTGATTTCTTATTGTGATTTCACCTCAATGAGTTTTTTGGAGTTCCATATTGATTACTTAACTTTTGTGCTAGGATGTAATGTGGGAGAGTGAAGCATGATGATAACAACACAATTTTGACTGAACATTTTGTTCGACTCCACCTCAGGCAATGATGTTTTTCTAGCTGCTGCACATTAACTTGTTCAATAAGCCCTTTGGAAATAAAATGAGCTTACCTTCATGAAGACCACAAGAACTAGACAACCAAATTACTTAAGTGGGGGACGAGGAGGGAATTAAAAGAACCAGCAAAATTGTACCGTAAAAAAGGGAGGGGGGGGATATTAACATAATAAAGCTATTATGAAATGAATGAGGAGTAGCACCTTTACTACCTAGGTGAAGAAATCTAAACCAAGTTTCTCTCATTCTTGGTTATCAGTTATTTATAGAGGGAAGAGCCATGTGTTATAGAGGGAAGAACCATGTGTCCTTAAAAAAAGAGTAACAAGTTCGATCAGGAGAAATAGATGGGGAATGGAGATACTTTATTGGATGTGCTGTTAGGTAGCATTCCCCTTTGCCTTTTCTTTTTAAATCGGTAGCTTGTTATTTTAAGGTCTTCTAATAGAGTCGAGTATAGGTTTTCTGTCATTGTAATTGTGCATCAATTATGAATGTGGGTCATTATTGTGGCATGGATGGTGATTGTTCACTTTAAGTTCATGATTTAAAATAGTAAATATTTGTGATATAGGACCTAGGTTTTGATACCAAGTTGATATGGTAGGGCAACCGAAGGGAACACGTAGGATTTCACATGGTTGAAACCTTTAACCAATTAAACTTTCATTCATTCATACAATTTTGTGTCTGTCGAGTACACCATTCCATCTCCATATTCATAAACAACCCTTGAAACCCTAAAATACTCTTGATTAAATTAGAACTCTAAGGGTCTCTTTGGCATGCGATCCTTGATCATGATCTAACGTCAGATCGTGATCCAAAACGACCTTGGGCCTCTTTTGGTATGTGATCTAAACAAAAATTAATAGATCGAGTTGGTATTTTGGCCTTTATATTCGATCGCGCTTTAAAGCTCAATCTATAATCTATTGATCGTGATCGAAGACGGAAAATGCATCGAAGCCTTAAACTCACATGCTACAATTAAGGTTATTTTGGTAAGTTTACAAATAAAACATAAAACAACGCAGATGGCTTTCTTGTTATTTTCCTCTCATCATCGTTTTCCAACGAGGGTTTTTCTCGTCCAGGCTTTTAGTTGTCATTCTTCTCGAGCAATCATCAAGCAACCATCTCCACCCAATTGTAGTCAAGAAACCATCTTCCTCATGGGTGGAAAGAGAAAGGAATAACAAAAAAAAAATTGTAGGTAAGCAATGA
>JAOXJP010149301.1:0-13155 GCA_025762735.1 Platanus orientalis | reverse complement strand
AAAGGTGGGTAATTGGGGTGCCTAACACCTTCCCCAATTGCAACCAAATAGCTTACCCAGATCCCTAAAAACCAGACCAGTCAGAAAGTCAACCCTAGGCCCAAGTGCCTATCCCGGGCCTTGAAAAGCCCTAATCCTCCCTTTCCCTGAAAAGGAGGCAGGCGCCCAACCCCGCCTGTAAAAAACCCCGAGTTGGTGGCAACTCCGAACAAAATCCCAAAGTGGGTTGCAGATCCCTTTCTGCGATGTCCATAATATCAATAAAAAAAATATTTACACTAATCATACCTAGCCATGGATGTCTTCAAGACATAAGCCTCTATGATATCTTCTTGAGAGGATATTGCTGAGGTTAAATAACCTTGCATCCCTCTTGAAGAGAGATGCTTGTTGTTGTAGTAGAACTTGAAGAAGATGGTGCTTCAATTTACCTTGAACTTGAGAGCAAGAGCTTGAGAACTTTTAGAAAGCAATAACAAAGTGCAAAGAGTGTTGATTTTGTACTCCTTGCTAGTATTTATAAATGTATGGACTAGTTGACTTGGAGTCCTTGTTGGAACCAACTCTGGAGTCTTATTGGGCATGGGAATATATTGTCCCATGAACCTATACATATTAAGGCTTCTTTTGTGCAAGTTTGTGCCTCCATTAAACTTCTAGGTATCCAAGGAGTCTTCAAGATGCATGATTGTGCAAAACAACCTCCATTGACAAAGTTAGAGTTGAATTCCAACTTTTGGTTCCGTGGTGCACGACTAAGAAATCTCTCTATGCGGGAAAATTTTGTATGTGCACAATTGAGATAAAGATTTGTGCCTATATGTATGTGACTAAAATGAAATTTGTCTCAGTCACACACATTGTTATGGTGGTGAATGAGACTTTTATGGAATCAGTCACACAAACCCTCTTCTTGGTAAGGGTGCGCGAATGACTCTTACAAATGGTACACGAATGACTCTTACAAAGAGTGCACGACTGTGTTATTTTACAGTCGTGGAGATTGACACTATGCAATTGATTAGTCAGCCATGAATTTTTCAATGTCTTCAACATGTGATGTGACATTTTCATAAAGTGCTTCTTAGCCTGATGGTTGAGAGGCTCAACTAAGTTAGACTTTTCACTCTTTGTCATAATGCAAGTCATAGGGTGCTTGTTATTAAAGGTAGAGATGGTGGTGGATGAACCATAGTTACTAGAGGATTTCTTCTTGCATCCAATCGCAGTAGTATTAGCTACAATAATGGGACTCTTATTCGATTACATTGATTCTTGTGTGTAGAAATTGGATCTCGATTTAAGAAATGAGGAGAAAGAGGGTGTTAGGTATTTTATATGTATTATCAATTTTCATTCCAAAACTTGTAAGTGCATTGGACCATGTATGTAATTGTAAAGCTATATAAGTCCAAGTTATGCCCAGTCAAATGCTTCAAGAAGATCTTAAAGCCAGGAAGACCACGGACAACAAGGGATTCAAGCGACAAATGAAGACCACAAGAAGTCTCATGCAAATGCAGCCTTAAGAAGCTAAGCGAACTACATAAAGGTAGCAGTGTAAAGGTTTGGTAAGTGGGGGATTGGCTATGAACCATAGAAGGACCATAGGATGGTTTAAGTTGACTTAAACCATGAGGAAAAGATCTCACCAAGTGTGGACCAAATATGACCTTAATATAGTTAAAAAATGGACTTCATTTAGAAAAATGAATCGAAAAGTCAAATAAAGCGAGAAATGGGAGGTTCAAGCACTCGAGAGAGTCTCGAACGCTCGAGTTGAGAAGCTCTAGAAAAACCAGAGAAAAGGTTTTTCTCAAGTGCTCAAAGTGCTAAGTTTAAGCACGTAAAGTTGGAGTTTCGAACACTCAAACTAGGCAAATAAGAAAAAAATTGGTTAGTTTCAAACAATTCTATTTTTTACCTTTGGAAAAGAATCGTTGGGAACTTCTAGAATGCTCTTTTACCACTCTATAAATAGGGTACTAAGCCCCAATGGCTTGAACAACTATAGTGAATGAATTGATAGTAAAATAATTGTGAATTCAAGTCCAAAGTGTGAGGTATTGAGCTAAACTAGTAAAATTCATATGTGTCTATAACCTTGGAATTGAGCCAACAGTCAAATCCCATCAAGGTCTTGAAGTTAGCTTCCTAAGCCTTTAATAACACAATTTAGAAGCTATAGGGTGGTTTTAATAATTAAATTTGCCTACAAAGAGGCAACCCGGGCCAAGGAGGAATTCTACATTCTTCACCATTTCAAATGAAGTTCGTAGCCTTCGCCAAAAATCACTGAAAGCAAATTCTCGTAGCGCTTGTCGAAGTCAAGTGCAACTAGTCCATCGAAGTCACTGGACAGAGTGTGCCCATTGGAGTCATTGGGAGCATACTTATAAGGGAGTGGATTCTTTAGAACTTGTAAGTGAATGTTTAGGTTTATTAATTTTCCTATAATAATTTAAGATAACTATTAATAAAAATTAAATAGGCTTGCGGAGCCGATTGGAAAGTGCACGTAGGCCCGAAGTACCAAACCACTATAAATCTTTGTGTTCTTTGTAATGTTTTTGTATTTTTTTTCTTGTCTTATGTGTTATGCTTATTGTACTTATGCAAATTACCCAACACCTTGAACAAATGACTCCACTTTAATGTGATACTCCCAATTTGTCTTGTGTGATACTTACCCAATTATTGTGATACTTACCTAACTTGACCCAAAACCCTATAAATATATTAAAGAAACACTAATGACACCACTTTAAATCAAAAGAATGGAAAGAGGAAGAACAAGAAAAAAAACTAGATTTTGAAGGAACTTTTGGGGATTTTGGTGAAGAATGTAAAGCTTAAGAACGATTTTTCGACTTCGATCTAACAAGTAGGTAAACATGTGAACTATACACACATTCCTTTAAAATCTTAGATTATTAATGTTGTTTTGTAAGTAAACATGTAAATTATGCACGTATATCTTTAGGTTCTTGGATGAATAATAATTCATATTGATGATTTGTAAGTAAACATATATGTTATGCATTGTTTTTTATTTCTTTTGCTTCTTAGAATGCTTCAAATCTTGTTTTGTTAGTTAACATATACATTATACTTTATTTTTTATTGATTTAAGTTCTTAAAATGTTTTGAATCTCGTTTTGCAAAGAATCATGAATATTCTACTTTGTTTTGATTTCCCTTATGTTCCTATAAAGCCTGTTTTGAAAGTAATTTTTATTTTGAAAGTATGTGATCTATTTTTATTTTTTTAACTCCTTAGGTTCTTAGAATGATTTGTTTACTATTTTCAGAGGGATTTACTTCGGATTTGAATCGTCTAGGTTTTTTATTCACATGAAAATCTTGTTTGCAAACAAACTTATAAATTATGTATATTTTCTATTAGATCTCTATATGAATAATATTTTATGTTATAAGAAGTACAATTTCAATGATTTTATAAGAAGAGAGTGATTTACAATGATTGGATTCATATTTCAAAAGTTATATTACATTGATTTGTTTTAATAAACAATGATTTCATCTTTTAAAGAGTAATTCCTTTAGTCATGTGCTTAGGAGGGTCAAGCATCTCTATTTATGATTGTTTTGAGTCTGATTATTGTGAAGAAATATGTTAAAGATAGTATTGTTTTGAAGGAAACTGTATAAAAACTATATTTTTCTGTAATAAGGTCACCCTATCCATCAAGGAGAATGATTGATGGAACCCACCTCACCGAGTATATGATGCAAACTATTACATGGATCCCTCACTACTAAGGGTTAGATAGTAGTCTCATCTAAGTAGAGTGTAGGTGCAAACTGTGTTATCCATTCTCAATGGGGATTAAATTGTGCGAACTATTATATGGATCATTCACTATTAGGGGTAAGACAATAGTCTCCTCTCACTGGAGTGTAGGTTTGAACTGTTCTAACCCTTCTCACTGGGAATTAAATAGTACAAATTGTTATATGTAAAGGCCTTGCTATCAGATTAATATGTTATGTTATGTTTTGTTTTGTTTTTATTCCATTATATGTTCTATTATATTTTATTCCATTATATGTATTCAATTCTTGTATGTTTTGTTCTAAATTAGTCATAAGTATCCGATTCAATTTTATTGACAGTTTTCAATTCTATAAATTAGTACTGTAATTTTTATAGTCTAAAATTCAAAATAATATCCATTTTGTTTTAAAAAAGAATCTTTTAGAACTGTATTATTTTGTACATTACTTAGAATACTTGTAAATATCATTTTTTATATTTTTGTTTTCATTTAAAATATATTCATTCATGTCTTGACCCATATTCATGTATAGTTTATATGTTTTCTTATTGAGCTTGTCAAGCTTAACTTGAATTAATAATGTTTTTCAGATGGTGAAGTTATAGGGTAGATAGATAATGCTGAGTTTGTTAGAGGGATCGTGGTGTTGGAGTTTATTTAGATTTTTTTTTTTTTTCTAGGTTTAGTGATTTGAGATATTTTATATTCAATTTAGTATTATTTTTAGATTTTATTGTTCAAACAATTTTATTTCAGTCGATGGGTTATTTCAATTTATTTCATGGGTTGTAATTACATTAGTTGGATTTCAGTTATTTGGATATTTATTAATTAAAGATCTTTATTTAGTTAAATGTCAGAATATGGAATGTTTTGAATTTTAGATTATATATTTAATGGGAATGGAACGTTATATTTATGTGAATGGAATGATTTATGTTTAGATGTTTGATTCTGCTATGGATGCATGAATATAAAAGCGAAAAGTTTATAGACAAATTAAAAGGTATTAGATTAAGAATGAAATAGATTAATGCTACGGGCCAAATTTTGTAGCCTTACATGTATGGATTTTGGGGTGCAACATAGAATATAAGGTCCTAATGGTGTATTTCTTGGATTGAATCTAAATGGAATTGATTGTGAATTATTTATCTTCTTCTTGAGACTTCATGCTTGATCTGAAAAGGAGATGAACACCAGTAACTTGCTCTCAAGGTTGGTTTTGTAACATGTTTTAGAGATGTAAGGAGCCTTCTTCTATTTGACAGTTTACTGTTACTGGTGGAGAGACTATAAAGTATGCTTGAAGTCTTCAAGTGTATGGATAAGCATAGAGATGCTTTGGATCTTGTCTTCTATCTACAACACTCTTGTTTAAAGTCTTCGTCAAAAGGTCCCTCATCTTGTGATTGGGTGTTGATTGGATGTCTTTACCTTTTCACTTTGAATGAATAATTGTACCTTCCTTGTTTAGAGATAAGACAATTTATGGAATTTTTGTATTCCATAAGTGGCATGACTTTTCTTGTTTACCTAAGAGAATCTATAATTGAATTTATTCAATACTCTCATGTGTGTCTTATGTAAACTGAATTTTGAGCCTACTAATGGATTGAGATATGAACTTAGTAGTGTTATGGATTATTATTTTAAAAGCTGGACCTAGGCCTAATGGACTTGTCTATGTAAATGAGCCTAATTTGTAAATTTGGGACCCATGTATGGTTTTTTGGGTATTTTATATAGATTTGTGATGATGCAATACTTATTTACAATTCACACAAATTTTAGGTGACCAACAATCAAGGATGTATAACCCAATCCTTCTTCAGCTATGCAAACCCCCCAAACACACATTCCTAGCCTGAACCGTCAAATAAAATCCTCCCTAAAGCAAAGTAGTAGTGGCTTCTAAGGGCCGATATCGGGGACTTGCACCTTGAGCATAGGCAATTCGGTATTGTTTTGAGAAAATTTTGACACATAGATCTTAGTTTACAATTTTGTATGAAGAAATATATCGGGATTTGGAGTTAGAAGTTTTGACGGTGCAGTTGGAATTTCAAGGTCACCGCATGTTTTGACGTTGTAGGAAATCCGGTATACCCAACGATAGGTGGTCTCCAAACCCATAATTTGCCACTAGGAAGAGAACACAAAGAATGGAAAAAGTGAAGACAATGACCGGACCTCTCAAACCTCACCCCTCTATGTTGGTCTTTGGTTTACCTAATAACAAAGAAAGAAAAGGGGATATGACAACTCCTACACAGCTAAAGCCGCCGCAAGTAGTTTCACGTCCGACCTTCCAAAGAGCTTACTGTTGTGCTTTTTTTTAATTGACTGAATAGAGGATTTCTGCCCTCCTAGCCTCTCATTTCAACCCAAGAGTTGAAGAGACCATATCTTACTACCCAAGACTCAAAAATTTATCCTTGCTTCTCTCCAAGTTGAGCAACACAACAGTAAATACTTTGCCATGTTTTGTTGAGTTTTGATGCATGTTGTTCTAATGCAAACATAATCTGAACAACGTGATATATATATATATATATATATATTGAAAGTTTCAATCCATGACTTTACATGGTTTAGATGGATTCATATATAAACTAACTTCCCCCTAAGTTTCAAAGCTAACGGAGCCCGGTAAGTGCCCCAAAAATCACTATTGTGAGGAGACGGACTTGTCCCTAAGAATATTAACTGGTTTTTAATGTTGTATAAACATCAATGTGTGCATATTGAGTTTTGAAGTTTCCCACCCTCATACCTATAAGTTGTGAATAGAAGGATTAATATCATTTCTAGAAGGTTTCAATCCATGATTTTGCCTGTCTTAGATAGCCTTATATGTGTGCTAAATATGAGAAAATAATACTATTGAGGAATACAATGAGCTCTCTAGTATCCTTCCAAATAGGAAAAGGAGACATTATGTGAGGTCAAAAGTGACCAAATGTGTCAAAATAGAAATCTATTACATTACACCACTTGAGAGGTTCTGTTTGAATCCTTGGCTAGTTTATGGTGTTAAAATTATCTCCAAAATTATTTCAAGTTACTAAAGATGAAAATCAAAAACAAAAACTTTCGTTATGTTAAGAGAGATATGTACTTGCTCTTTTAGAACACTGTAATTAGTACTTCGAACAATGTTTGATTTGTCCTCTTCTGTGCGTGAAACTGCTTAGAAGAAATGAAGGAACATCGTAATGATGACCACGTTCCTAATAACAACAACAACAACAATAAATTGCCTTATCCCAACTATTTGGGGTTGGCAAAATGAATCATGTTCCAACATTACATTCTATTTAAGGCCATATCTATTTAAATGGTTGAGTATGTTTTTATCCTCTTCAACAATTACAAGCAACAATGATTTAAAGCTTGAACATGAGGTTACAGGAGGTCAAGCCAAGATGGGTCATGCCAACCCTAATGATGTCAGATGCCAACATATATATATATTCCACGTCAACTGATAAAGTTGAAAGGATTTTCTATCATTTACACTACAATTGGGTTTATGAATGGGCTAGCTAAAGTCTTAATCAGTCCAAACGAAGCCCTGGAAACAATCAATATGTCAGTAGTTGCAAAGTTGAAAGTTAAAATGTTAGCTATATAGCTTATATTCCAACATCTCAAGTAGGTGAATTTCTAAACATATGATGGAATCTCTTTAATTGCCGAGGAAAAAGCTATGCCAACCCTTCTCGCCTCTGTTGTGGAAGCCCATAGTGATCACCATGGGCTGACACGTGAAAAATACTTAAATTTTGTCATTATTTTTTGGTGCTTTGTTTTTTATTTTGGCATGTGTTTTAATGCTTCTACCTCTGTAAATACCACAAGTCAACACTTGGTGACTGCTATGGGCTTCCGCTATAATGGGATTCCAATTATGAATGATCCAATGCAAAGAGCACTGATAGGCTAGGTTTATGAGTAGGAAATTGCAGCTAGTTATATGCTTAACACATGTCATTTTAAACAACTCAGGTTCCCTCTCTGAAACACAAAGACGTATGCCCACAACCCATTCCAACCAGCGGAACCAAAAGGCATCTTGATGTAGAACAGACAGCACAAGCTTTCCTTGAGGAGAGGGACTGACAGAAACTTATACACAAGAAGGGCAAAAGGCACTAGTAGAAATCATGAGCCCTGATGACGGAATTGCATGAAATTTGGTGAGCTTAAGGGAAATTTCGCAAGGATCAAAACTCATCGCTTTTCCATGTGCACCGCCACTTTTTGCATAAATTCCTTCGTTAAGGCCCTTAAATCAATGTTTTTGCTATTTTTAGTAACTTTCCTTTTTCACTATAACTTTCTATTTAGAAGTCAGAATGAGATCCCATTTATTTTGGGACGTTTCTCAGTGATAGTAGTATTTGATTTTGTTAGTATCTTGATTTTGCTATTTTTGGTAACTTTTACCAAATTAGCCTAATTTTGTGCCTAACACAAATTAGGGTTTTTTTTCTCTATTTAAAGCATTATAGCTTTTAAGGAAATTCAGTTTTCTTAATTAATAAAAGTTTCAAAGTGAGTTTCTCTACCTTAGTGAAGTTTAGGGTTTTTTCCCAACAAAGGAGAATGACGTGTTCTTCTCCTTGCTATTTCGTTGCATCAATTGGTATCAGAGCCTAATTAGCAAGCCTAGGTTTGATGGCTAACTTACAAAATGATGGCAATCTCTCTGGTGATGGTGTTCATGAGGGAGTGACTCTTTCAAGAGCTGACTTTAAAAAATTTTAGCGTGACAACTAGCAAGTATTTTGTGATTTGCAAACAACAATCAGTAGGTTGACATTAGAAGTTATTCGGCTTCGTGAAGATGACAGAAATCATGACGGTCATCAAGCCCATCATGATCGTATTCTGAATCAATAAAATAGACAACGAGTCTATAAAGAACCATTCAATGATGAAGAGTACGTCGAAGGAGATAATCATTGACAAAGAAGCCAGGGATTTAGAGGTCATGGTGGTCGTGGAGGCCAAGACTTCAGGGGATATGGTGGTCGAGGAGATCAAGACAAATATCAGATGAAAATGGACCTACCCAATTTTGATAGTCATCTTCACATCAAAGATTTCCTTGATTGGCAGGCTAGTGTGGAGAAGTTCTTTGATTACATGGAGGTTCAGGAAGAGAATAAGGTCAAACTAGTGGCCTATAAGTTAACTGGGGAAGAATCTGCCTAATGGGAACATACTCAACTTAATTGCATAAAACAAGAAAAAGCACTAGTGTGATCCTAACTAAAGATGAAACACATGTTGTGGGCTAGATTTTTACCACCAGACTATGAGCAGACACTTTTCCAACAGTATCAGATTTATAGGGCATGGAAGTCGAACCATGGCGGCATATACGAAGGAATTTCAGCAACTTCAAGCATGCAATAAGTTATTAGAAACTGAGGCACAACAAGTTACACGGTTTATTAGAGGATTATGTGTAGCCATCCAGGATCAAGTGTCCCTATAAGCCATATTCTCTATTGCAGAGACTATTAACTTGGCAACAAGAGTAGAAGCACAACTGGATTGAACTCATACAAGGAATCAGGTGCCAAACAAAGGTTCCCTCGAATCTTTGTGCACTGCGTTGAATAAGAAAAAATAGTTTATGACTTCACCACTACCACTTGCTACGAATCGAAAAGTGAGCAATAGTAGTGGTCTGACAGCCAACATAGTTTGGAATTCGAATCCTTATGAGCGACCCACAATGGACAAGTGTTATAGATGTGGAGTGCTTGAGCATCATTCAAACCAGTGTCCATAAAGGAGAACGACAAACCTAGTGAAGGGCGATGAGGTTGAAGAGGAAGAATAGACAGAGGATGCCGAACCAGAGGATAATGACAATGGTGTGACCAAGCCAGATGATGGAGATCTCCTTTCACACTCTCTTGTGGTGAGGAGGTTATTATTAGCACCAAAGCGAGAGGGACACCCACAGAGGCACAGTATTTTCAAGACGAGATGCACTATTAATCGAAAGGTCTGTGATGTCATCATTGATAGTGATGACACCAAAAATATTGTGTCTCAAGCCATGGTTTCAAAACTTGGCTTGAAGACAAAGAAGCACCCCTCGTCGTATAGTAATGAGTGGATCAAGAAGGGCATTGAATCAAATGTAACACGTACTTGTCGTTTCTCTTTCTCTATTGGTAAAACTTATCATGATGAAATTGTGTGCGATGTGTTGAAGATGGATGTTTGCCACATGATCTTGGGGAAACCATGACAATCTGATATTGATGCCATGCATTCGGGTCGGGACAATGTTTATATATTCAATAAAGGGGGATAGAAAATTACTCTAATACTTGTTAAGGGAAATGATTCACCTAAAGCTTCAAAAGTGGAGAGTAAGTCTTCTCCTTTCTGGAAACAAAGACTTTGGAGCAAAGGTAGAGGATATAGGGGAGATTCATGTATTAGTCATGCAAGGAGTGGTGCAAGTAGAATCTATTGTGATTCTAGAAAAATTACGACCAATGCTTGATGAGTTTAAAGAGATAACTCCGAAAGAACTACCTCATGGTTTACCTCCGATGCAGGACATACAATACCACATCGACCTGGTACCATGTTCTAACCTGCTTAATTTCCCACACTATCGGATGAATCCAAAAGAAAGTCAAATTTTGTAGAAGTGGGTGGATGATCTTATACAAAAGGGGCTGATTCAGGAAAGCATGAGTCCTTGTGTTGTACCCGCTCTATTGGCCCTGAAGAAAGATGGTAGTTAGCGCATGTGGGTAGATAGTTGAGTCATCAACAAAATAACAACCAAATACAGGTTTCCCATACTACAGCTAGAGGACATGTTAGATATACTGAATGGATCGAAGATTTTTATAAAGTTGGACCTGTGGAGTGGGTACCACTAGATTCGTATGAGACTTGGGGACAAATGAAAGACTGTGTTCAAAACTAAAGAGGGTTTTATAAGTGATTGGTGATGCCTTTCAGACTATCCAACACTCTAAGTACTTTCATGAGACTGATGAATTAGGTATTAAAACCTTTCAGTGGCAAATTTGTCATTATTTACTTTGATGACATCCTAATATATAGTTGGACTGAGGCTGAATATATAGCACACTTGAGGGAGGTTCTAACAGTATTACAGGAAAATAAGCTATATCTCAATCTGAAGAAGTGTAATTTCAAGACCGACAATTTATTGTTTCTAGGGTTTGTAGTGAGTGTTGATGGCATTCGAGTTAATGAGGAGAATGTGAGAGCAATTCGTGAATGACCAACTCCTAAAACAGTAAGTAAAGTTCGTAGCTTTCATGGCTTAGCAATCTTCTATAGAAGGTTTGTTAGAAATTTCAATAATATTGTTGTCAACACCTAATTTTGGCTTAGGGTTTAGAGATTCTTTCAATAGGCAGCACTAACTCTCTAGAATGGACCATAGGCATCCTAGGAAACCAAGGTGGTTAGATGGCCCCCTCATTTTTAGGCAATTCTCGTTATTTCCTAATTTGGCACTTTAAACCCCCAATTTTTCCCTAAGATTTTTGTTGGACCCCCTTTCCTCCTATTTCTATCTTTCTTTTCAATCTCATTGTTTTTTTAATGATTGTCACAAATTTAGTCACATCTACATTGAAAATTATGGTTTTACCCCTCATTAAAGGTGGACCACTGAATCTCATTGTACAAGCATCGAATAATCAATCAGGTGTCACGGATGTATCCAAAATGGTGCAAAACCCATAAATGGAGTGTTTGATCAACAAATTTTGTCATATCATGTTTCGATAAATCTTGATCCTTGATTTGAAATCTTTCAAAATCTGATCAAAATACACCCTAAATGATTAATCTAGCATCATAGATGCATCCAGAACGTTTCGAATATTTGAAATAGAGTGTTTAATCATCAAAATCCATTGTTTCAATTTTTGGTGAATCTTAACCCTCGATTTAAAATCTTTCAAATTTTGAATAAGATTCAAATCAGATGGTCAATCAGGCAACATATCAATTTGGGGTACTAGAAATGACGTTCAAAGTTCATTCCTAAGCCTTCCATTGCATTATATCAATTTATGACCGTCTGATCAAGTACTTTAGAGTGTCAAATAAAAAATCAGACCCCACCATGATGATCAGTGCCATTGATTTAGTTAAGATAAACAATTTCTTAAAATTTTCATGTTTAGACAACAAGATTCAGTATAGAAACACCATATTATAATGCATTGTGGCACGTTAAATCAAAATCCTACTTACTTTAACACGTGTTGCCATTTCCTTAATCCTCCCTCATTTTAATATGAGCATAACCCGTCTAACCAAAACCCTGTAACCAAGTACGCCTTTAACCTAATCTAAAACATGTGTCCAAACACCCCTTAAGTGTAGCCTAAAACTTATACACAAATACCCCATATTTTAGCTTAAGTCTAAACCTACATACAAACATTTTAGGTTGACAAGTCACATACTTGGCATGAGTCTAACACACCTAAATCCACAACACATTACTCTTTTTGGTCAATGCCACATGCCCTATATGTGTCAAACACACTTAGGCATAGTCCCATTCCATTTTTTGATTCTTAATCACTCATCCTTCCATTTTTACTTGACATGTCATTGTCATTTAAGCAAAAATGATGCCAATTTTGGCTCACTAACTCTCATTTTTTAAAACTACCTAGCCACCTCACTTCAATCCTCCTATCATTCCTCTTTTGGTCCAACACACTCCCCCATTCACTCTCCTTTCTTTAGATGAAAATTCACATGTGTCAAACACACTCTCATTCCACTTTTGGATTCCTAATCACTCATTCTTCCATTTTTAGTTGACATGTCATTGACACTTGAGCAAAGATCATACTAATTTTGGCCTACCAACTCTCCATTCCTAAAACTACCTAACCACCTCATTCCAATCTTCCAATCATTCCTCTTTTGGTCCAACACATTCCCCTATTCACTCCCATTTCTTTAGGTAAGAGCCCACTAAAATCTTATAAATAGGAGAAGACCCCTCTTTCTTAAAGGAGGAAAATCTCTCCAAATTCCCAAAGAAGCTATCTCTCTCTCTCTCTCTCTCTCTCTCTCTTAAACATACCATCATCTCCATTGTTGTCTATTCAATTTCATTGTTAGGAAGAACATGTAAAGGCATGTTGTCCAACTAAAGGAAGAACAATCATTCACGAGTGCAATATCCTAAAGGTATGATCTTCCTTTTTATTTTTTATTCTTCTTCTTTTCATTTTTTTAGTTTTTTTGTCTTTTTGTGTATAAGTGTTGTGACGTTTTAATTCATTTTACATTATCTATGTGTTTC
>JAOXJP010149290.1:0-13155 GCA_025762735.1 Platanus orientalis | reverse complement strand
TTATATAGTTTCGTAAATCAAATCTTGTCAGATTCACTTGAAATTTTAACTGTAACATTCTTATACATGTCAGAAAATTTCTGGAAAGTTTCATAATTTTCTGACTCATGACCAGGGGGTATTTTGATAATTTCGTGATTTGCCCAGAAATTTCAGAATTTCCATTTGTGCTTCTTTCTCTCTTTTCTTCTCCTTTTCTGTCCTTACCCCTCTTACTCTACTTTGGTTATTCTATTCTCTAGTTTTGTGGCTTCTTGTGTGTTCTACATTCAATTTTTGAGTTCTATTTGCTTTTGCATTATTAAATTTAGAACTTTGTGAGGCTTTTGAAAATATCCTACATCAAAATTTGGCATCTTCTCTGTTGTGCTGCATCAATTTTGGTATCAAAGCTTTGTGCTACATCAGTATCTTTAAAAACACCATTCGTTCTCCACATAGTGAACAATACATGGGTTAAAGAAGAAAAGAGCACCATGCTTGGGTGACATTGACCTTTTGCTTTTTAAGTGTCCAAAGAAGAAAAGAATCCAGTTTTGAAGCGGAAAAGAGCTGAAGGAAAGCTTGAAGGTTATTTCTCTAGTGAAATCTGGAAAGGATTTGATTTGGTAACGTACAACCAAGGTGGAAGAAAACAAATCAGAAAGATTGAAGGTAATTTGGTTAGATACAACCAATGGAGCCATTAAGGCTAGCCTTAAAAAAGGAGTGAGATCTTTTATAGGAAAGCATGTATTATTGACAAATTTAAGGGAACATGTGGTTTTGATAGTATGGTTGATCTTGACTAGGACCAGCTTGATGTGAAAACAATGTATTTTTTCATTGTGAATTGGAGGAGCAAATCTATACGGAACAGCATTAGGGTTTCAGGGTGCAAGGTAAAGAAATTTTTGTGAGTTGTTGCTTTTATAATCTTAAGAATTCTTCTAAGCAATTGCATGAACACTTTGATTTCTTTATGGTGTGGATTGGCTACACAGTGTATGAGTATCATGTTTATCTTAGAGCACTTGAAGACGGTTTCTTATATTCTCTTGATGTTTAGGGTATGCTTCTTATTTCATGACATTTGCAGCTTAAAGTCTTAAGTGGAGTCAAGAATTTGACATGAAGGATCTAACTGCTGCAAAATGGATCCTTGGTATGGAGATTCATAGAGACAAGAAAGCATATAAGCTATGGATGACTCAAAAGTGATACGTGAAGAAGGTGCTGGAGTGATTCAGCGTGACGAATGCCAAGCAAATTGAACTCCACTAGCAATGTTATATTATTCATGATGGAATAAGAGACATGTCTTTAGTACTGTATGTTAGTGCATTTAGGAGCTTTATGTATGCTATGGTGCGCAAAAGGCCGGATCTTTCTCAAGCAGTCAGTGTGGATAGTAGGTAAATGAGTAATCCATGAGAGCATTGGAATGTGATGAACTGAATGCTCAGATTCTTTAGGGTATGCAAATCTAAGAAGTCTATTTGATAAGCAGAATAGGTCAAATCTTGTTGTGGGTTATGTTGGTGCAAACTATGCAGGTGACTTAGATGGACAAAGGTCTACAATGGGTACATGTTACTCTTGCAGGTGGGCCTATATGTTGGAAACCTATGCTTAATCAACTGTTGCCTTCTCCACATCTAAGACAGAATACATGGCAGCTATTGATGGGCCAAGGAGGTTTTGTGGTGACTGAATTAATGATCCAGAGCTGGGATTGAAGCAGGACAGGTAGAGATGCATTGTAATAGTCAGAACTCTAATTCATTTGGCCAAGAATCAAGCATATCACGCCAACTAGCAATGTCAGGTATCACAAGATACCAGATCTGGTGCCAATTGATAAGATACATTTGAAGAAGACTCATAAGAAGACAATACAAAGGATATGTTCTACAAAGCTGGTTACCATAGAGATGTCTAAGCACTCTCATCTTTCGACATGTTGAAGATTGATGGTTTACCCCTCAAGAGGTGCAAAGTTGTATCATTTGCAGTCGCAGTACAAGGAAGATGATAGGTGATCTTTAAGGTGGCTGCAAGGTGGAGATAGTTATATTATGTCATGTTTACAGCCGTGGGATTTGGCATGATGCAATACTATGAATTTTTATTTTTTATTTTTGATGAATGATGCAACAACTATGATTCAAATTTCAAAAACAAGTTAGTTTTCTTCTATGTGAAGGAGAGGTTTCTCCTAGTAAGTATAGAAAGGGAATTAGGTTGTAGGGATTCTTCATATTGAAGGTCCTTACATCCATTAGGATATAATCAATCTCTTACATGAGAAAACAGTGAGAGAAGAGAGAGCTTTCTTCTCATATGTGTGGAAGGAACAAGAGAGAAAGGAAAGGTTTATTCACAAGGTCTTGACTCTTGAGAGAGTATGGGAGGGGTGTAACAAATTTAAGGGCTTGGGTTTCATGGTGAGAGCTTGAACAAGGTTTTTGTACATCTTGTTATTCTTTCTCATATAGTGAAGAATGGGTTGGTTCACTCTGTGGATGTAGGCCACTACCAAACCACATAAATCTATGTGTTTGCTATGTGCTTCTATTTTCTATTTTATTTCTTTTTTAATTTACGCTTGATTGTGTGCGTGGTTGAGACCTGCTATCTTTCAACAGAAAAGATAAGGAAAAGGCTCAGGGTGATGATGAACAAGATGATCTTAATAGAGATTTTATTGATTCGATCATATACGATAATGCATTATCGATGATGCTGAAATGTGTTCCTATAGTTACGTTTGGAAGTGCCATAGAAAAAAAAAAAGGGTAAAAACAACCTTAACCCCAACATAAAATAAAAATATAGTGGCAACTTTGGGTGGGTTGGCTGGTCAGGTCAAGAATTGCCACCCCTAGATTAACCCCATGAAAGGTTATGAGTTGAGTCGCAGGGAATTCTGAATGGTGGGAAAATATGTGGCCAGCAGGAAGACCTTGGCACCAAATAACGAATGAAATCTCATGCGGCAAAAGTGTGCTATGTGGAATCAACAAAGCATAAGTTCATAAAGAAGAAAATATAAGAAGGAGATGATAGGCAGAGTCTTAATTTCTAGTTCTGGTTCTTAATTGGAATGTTACCAGTCTTGATCCAGATAAAAGGATGGAGTCTCACCGTGAAATAATTCAAAGAGTTGCAAAAAATTATTTTCACTTTCATAAGTTCTTGAAAAGAAAATTACATGGTACCCATGGATCTTGGCTCTAAGAACTAAATAGTTACTTTTTAAAGATAAAAAGAACTCTTAACATGTTACATCTAAAGCCACTAAGAAATTAGAGTACGGCAAATGTAGTAAAATATTCTAAATTTCCTTGTAGGTCAATGTGAGTTGTCCAATCAGGGCCTCAGGATTCATGGGGCTTGAGTAAATAACATGTGGAGGCCTCTTTAACTTATGAGATGATTCCCGAGCCCCTGGGCCCAGTTGAATCACAGGTTCTTTTAAAAACATAAGTTTGAGACCTGAGAACTCAAAGCCAAACCAAGACAATTGATGAACTAGGTTCGTTAAAGGAATATGATCAAAAACATTGTAATTGAAATGAACATTGTGTCACAGGAAACACTGTGATTTACTTGGATTCATTTCTTTTGTGCAGGTACCACTCCTATAACAATGATTACCTTGAAATCTGCCGTAGTTACAAGGCTATATACGAAATCCCATCTGTGAAAGAAGATCCAGCACAATGGATACCGGTAATGGCTGTCTCTGAGTTCATTCATTTCTCAAGTTGTTTGGAAATTTTCTGACAGTATTTCAACTCTTAGGTCATAAGGAAAATTTCCTGGTATTTAGTGTTGTCGCCACATGATCCAATGCAGTCAAGCCTTCTTAACTCTACCTTGGAAGATAAGAATCTTTCTGAAATTCCAAATTTTAGGTATGTCTTTTGTGGTCTTATGGCTTTTCCCAATTCCCATAGGCATTATAGCTTTATTTTATGAAAGTATCTATTTATTTATTTATCTATTTGTGTGTGTGTGTGTGTGTGTGTGTGTGTGTGTGTGCGTGTCATTTATTGTGCTATCCCAGGTTGCTGTTGAAACTACTGATTACAATGGAGGTGATCCAGTGGACAGCTCTTTGGGAGACATATAGGGATGAATTTGAAAATGAGAAGAATATGCTTGGAGGCTCTTTGGGTGACAAAGCAGCAGAAGATTTAAGACAAAGAATTATTGAGCATGTAATTGTTTTCATACTTGTTAGTTTCTGATTCTCTCTTTGTAAGGTTTGTGATTCAATTCATTTGGCAATTTCTGCTTTCAGAACATCTTGGTTGTGTCAAAATATTACTCAAGGATTACCTTGAAAAGACTTGCAGAGCTGTTGTGCCTCAGTATCCAGGTTTGCTACTACTGAATATTTTATTATGTGAACTTTTCTCTCGTACGATAAACACTTATGTATGGTCACTCTATCTTCTCTACCATTGCACTGCTGTTATGAGACCATACTTTGATGATATACTTTGTAGTTTGTACAAGAGAAGTGCATATATTACTCTGATGGCTCTATTCTGCATATGGCTATAGCAGCTGCATCCTCCATAAGAAGGGTATATGCGGTGAGAGAAATTTGGTTGACATTTACTAGTTGATATGGAGTGTCAATATGTCAAGATGTAAATCTTTCATCTTTTTTTATTTTTTTATTTTGTAGAACTAATTTACTTGTTCATCACCTTTCAAAAATAAATTAATTAATCATTCATCATTTGGTTTTCCTGTTTCTGATACATATATTCCTGTAATTCTGTATCCTACAAAAACCACTTTGATTTCATTGAGGTGGGATTGCCTGACCTAGGTTTAGACCAGGTTGATAGAGAGGATAGTGAGGGGGACTATCACTCGACATTACAACAGAGAACCTCAAACGTTACAGTGTTACACATCACTTGGCATATAAGTACATGATAGAAAGCACGAAGGCCAATCTCTAATAATATAATATAGAGAATATCCGCTGAATTCCTTTGAAACCATCACCTAAGAAACCACCTCAAATAAGATATATTCAACAACCTCCAAGGAGACGTACCCAACCCTTCAAATATTCTTCTATTCCTTTCTTTCCAAATGCCTCAACACACTCCATGTAGGATCCCCAACCAAAACATTTACCACAAGGACCCAAAAAACCTCCATTCCATTGGCAAATAAGATTTACCAAACAACAAGGCATTACCCTAGAGATGGAGATTCTAAACATAAAATAGGCCCAATTGAATCTTGAAAATCTACAATAAATTGTGATATGCTCGCACAATTCCACATTTTTCATACAAAGAAGTAGATATGAGGTGAAATTGCCATATGAGGACTTTTTTTTGGAGCAAGTCCATAGTGTTCATCTGGCTAAGAGAAGCAATCCAAAGAAGCATCTGAAAATGAGAATCATTGAAGTATTCCATTTTTTTTTATACGGGGATCACCATTAGAGACAAACATCCCTAAGATAAGAAGATTGGCCACATAATCAATTTTCCACTCAATTAATCTCTAGAAAAAGATAGATTCCACGAGATACCATGAAGAGATTGAAAGAATATCCGAGAGAAAGGAATGCTTTTGAGAGGAATATGGAATAATCTTGGAAAGTGCAATTGAGGGACTATCGCCCCACCAAATATCTTTCAAGAATGACTCTACAACCATTACCAATCATGAAATGGGTATGAGGGAGGAAAAAGGAAAGAATTCTAATATGTTTCCAAATCTCACGAGACTCTTGGATTTATTAAGGGATTGTAATCCCACCCATTTGAATCTGATCCATACTTGCTGAAAATAAAAGATTGCCATAAAGATATTTGGTGGGGCGATAGTCCATTTCCTTACTAAAGCCATATTTCTATTTTCAATATTTCAAATTCCATGACCCCCATCCCTCTTAAGCTTACAAACCTCTTCCCCCTTAAGTAGGATGGTCCCTTCCCCCACCCCACCCCCTTCCCAAAAAAAGTTATGGTGGAACTGTTCAATCTTTTTAAAAGTTATGATGGTCCCTTCCCCCACCACCACCCCCCCCCAATATTTGTCAATTTCATTTTGATTAAGGTAATTCTTCCCCAGCAATAATTTTTCAAAAGGACAATATTTTCTCCTGGGTCCCAAAAACTCCCCAAACGATGAAAGACAAAAGGGGGGGAGACAATTTCGAGGCCACCCTTCCACTTTACTCTCAAGCAAGCCAGCTAAGCTTAACATTCAATGCCCCTCCAACTGGATTCTCGCCAAGCTGGATTTATCACCATTGACTTTCAACCTAGAAATAATTTCATAGGCTTTAAGGGTAAGCTTCAAATTTAAACACTCTTGATAAAAACACATAGAGAACCCATCTGGCCTAGGGTACTTGGCCATGCTGAAAACAACTTCTTTGATCTCTTCAGTAAATTGGGCCTCAAGGGTCCTAGCCTTCTCATTCAAAATGCTAGACTGATGGGGGTCATCAACCCTAGGACTCCTCCCACCATCACTAGAAAACAGCTTTCTCAAAGAATCGCTAAGCTTCTCCCTCAGTTTGATAAAAACAATACCAACATCTTCCTTTCATAATGGTTAGTTTTGTTACGACATTTTTCCTTTTTCTTTTATTAGCAACTTCGTGGAAAATTTTCAAGTTCTCATGCCCTTCTTTGATCCCTTTATGCTTAGTTTTTTTGTCTCCAGTAAATCTCGTCATACCTAAGGATGCTCTTTATATTCGCCATAAGAGATGACCTTTTGGATTTCAATTCCTTTGACATGCCCAATTTTTCTACATAGAGCTTGTCGATATTGTGTATTTCCTCCCAATTTTGCCCCTGCTTGTATCCAACCCCCCAAACATAGATTTGTTCCAATCAATTAGTTTATTTTCACACATTGTAGTTTATGTGTAAACTTGAAGCCTTCTTTGTCCTCAACTTTACACTCCTTCCATCATGCATTCATATTTGCTTTAAAAGAAGGATGCAATGACCGCATGTTTTCGAATCTAAATGGTTTAGGGCCATAACTCACCATTGCCAAACCGGCCAATCATCATAGGTTAATCTTGGGAAGGCCTCCTAAAAAAAATAGGGCATCGGTCTCCCATTCCAGGAAGACTAAAAATCTGTCTAAGCGACACATAATGGGACTATCCAACCAATTTTCGTGAACTTTCCATTAAGAACCAAAATCTCTAAGAGCATATGGTACACAAAAAAACCACAATCGCACATACTTTTTGTGGAATGACTACCATTAGTCTTTTTAGATACAAGTCTAATAACATTGGAATCACCACCCACGACCTAAGGATCAGACCACCGCGATTGAATGTCTTGAAGCTCCTTCCAAAACTCATGATGCCTTGAAGTAGATTTAGTGCCCAAATAATAACCACTCAAAGCCTAAAGCTTGATCAATGAACTGAATAGAAATGGTAAAATTTCCCAATAATTCATCTATCCTCCCAACCCTTAAAGCATTCCAAGCAACTGCAATACCACCAACAAATCCAACTATAGGCAACACAACCCACTCATTCAAACATTTACCCCCAATACTTTTAATTAGCCGACTACAAACCACTTCTTTTTTTATTCTTGAATTACAAAAATACCTGGCCTGCTCTTCATCACGCAAGCTTTTATCAATCTCCTCTCTTGACACCACACAAACCTCTTAACATTCCAAAATAAAATCTTCATTTATTATCAATACTAGTGCATCAATGGTTTTAAAACTTATCGTCTGATCCAACTCAAGATTGGATCGGTATGAGCCGAATCTGAGGTGGGGATCGCAATCCATTGAGGGATCATCCGATCCCTTATAAGGGTTAGGCGATCCACATTCTGGATCGGCCGTTCTACATGTTGAAAAAATGAACGATGAGTTTTATCAGAGTCTTGATCTCAGTTGCTATAAATCAATGTTGGCCGTTGTTTTAACTATATGTCAAGAATGTTTTCCGTTATGGAGACCTTGAAGAAGTTTACATGAGATTACCTCATTGTTTCCAAATATCCACATGGGGACGATGTGCAGCCTAAAGAAGGGGCTCTATGGCCTCAAACAATCTGCCCGAGCATGGTTTGAGAGATTTTGAGGTGTTATGCTCAATAATGGCTATGCTCTCTTTGTGAAGCATCAATGAGGAAAAGTTACAGCCCTTATTATCTATGTTAATGATACTGTGGTTACGGGTGATATCATTGTGAGATCAATCATCTAAAAATTTTTGACACAAGGAGACCTAACCATTTATCCCAAAAGTCGCAACTGATAAGCAAGGCAGAATCAATCCCTTTATCCAATAGCTCAGGGAGTCAATCGAGGCAAGACCGACCTCAATGCAAGGATGCTCCACACCTAGGATGCCCATGCATCATACACCCACATTGGAAGAGTTTCGAACTCGAGACCTGCTCTGATACCATTTGAAGTAGGGAGACCCAACCATTTATCCCAAAAATTGTGACTGATGGGAAAGGCAAAATCAATCCCCTTATCCCATAGCCTAAGGTTCCGGTTAATCAAGGTGGGACCCACCTCATTGTGGGGGATGTTCCACACCTAGGATGCTTCTGCATCAGTTTTTTTATAAAGGAGTTCTAAATCAAGGATTTGGGGCCTCTCAAGTACTCATTGGAATTTAATTGATAGATCCAAGGTTGGTCTCTTCTTATCTCAATGCAAATATGTATTAGATCTCCTTTAAGACTTTGGGATGCTAGGTTGTAAACCTTGTAACATTGTCTAACCATTTCATGCATGCAAATGAGAGTTAAAAACTTATTAATATAGGCCATTACTATAAACTTGTGGGGAAGTTAATTTATTTAACCCTAACTAAGCCAGATATCTCTTATGCAGTTGGAGTGGTTTTTCATTTTATGCATGCTCCCATAACTAGACATCTTAAGGCAGCATACTACATTGTCCGCTATTTGAAGAGACCAAGTAAAGGCCTCCTATACCATAGAAAACATAGTCTTCAAGTCACTTTCACTGATGTAGATTGGGCAAGATTTGTGAATGATAGAAGATCTATTTTTGGTAATTATACCTTTGTTAGAGGAAACCTTGTTTATTGGCACAACAAGAAGCAGTCAGTTGTAATCCGATCAAGTGCAGAGATAGAGTTCTGAGTCATGGCAAATGGGATTTGTGAGATGTTGTGGACATGGTATCAAATATCTTGAAATGTCTTATATTTCTCTAAACATATGTCCATGTCTACCCAAACCAATACGACATATTCTTATACCGACAAAAAACATTAAGTACATTATAATAATTTATTTTTCAATCAACATGATGTACGATGTCAACGTGTTGAGCGAATATTCCCCTTTCACAGTGCATTATTGTCTAATGTCAACTTTGTATTGTTATGATAAAAAATTAAATGAAAAATAATAAAATCCAAAAAAATAAAAGGAGAGGTAGAGTGAGAAGAGAAGAAGGAAGAGAATCTACTTGTTCCCTTATGTTTATACGGTTAGATTTTAATATATTTGTCAACCATTATGTATGCATGTGTACTTTTAAAGAATATTAAAATACAAGTGTACTAAAATAAGGTATCATTCCTAATAAATCTCTTTGTTCCCTTGTGCATATGTAATTAGATTAAAATATGCTTGTTAAGTTTCCACGATTTTTATAATATTTCTTTCCGACATTTCCGATATATGGTCTATTGACATTTCCACCAACACCGATATTTTGAACCTTGGTTGTTGATACATGGCTTCCTAAGAGAGTTGAAATTCCACTCACATGATTTCATGCAATTGTACTGCATCATTAAAGTCACCATTAGCATTGCCCACGATCTGGTCAGCCTGATAAAACGAAACATGTTGTGGTTGACAAACATTTCATAAAGGAGAAGTTGCAAACCAAGCAAATTTGCATGGCCTTTGTGAAGACTAAAGATCAGATAGCTGATGTGTTTACTAAATGAATGTATAGTCCTAGTTTTAGTAGGATTATTTGCAAGCTAGGTATGCACAATATTTACATACCAACTTGAGGTGGAGTGTTGGTGTAGATGAATGTATATGGGCACAATATGTAAGGGTATTTGGGTACATTTTACATGTTTGGAATACTTGTAAATACTCAATGTAATGTCTCTGGTATACTTTTTAATAATACATTCATACATATGAGAGAGAAACGCTCTCATATGATTTTCCCTCTTTTCTTTCTTCTTCTTCTCTACAAACCCTAACCTCTTGGGACCTTCAAACGTGGAAATCCACTCTTCAAGGTCACTAGAAAGCATTCTTTACATTGAATTGAAACATGGGTTATTCTTCGTTGGTAGCAAATGATACAAGAACCCTTAAAGAATTCATTTTGGTCACTATAGCAAAGGTCTCCTAGTAGTCAATACTATACATCTGCATATACCAGTGGCTACTAACAAGGAGGATTGTGTCCACTTCCCCCTTGTGCGCTAACCTCAGCTGGGGGTTAGGGGGCTAGCACATCAATGCCAGAAGTGATTTACATGCCCCCCAAAAAGTGTAAATCACTTTCGGCGCTGGTGTGTTTGCCTCCTGTGCCCCTAGCAAAGGTTAGCGTACAAGCGGGAAGTGGATACAATCCTCCCTCAGCTACTAATTGATCCTTGTATTATTTTATTGTGTACCATCCGGCCGATGTTTCATGTAAATACCCACTTGCATTCAATTGGCACCTATTCTCTAGGGAGGCCCACCTTATTCCATGTGTTGTTCTTTTCAAATGCTATCATTTCTTCCTCCATCCCAACTTTCCACTTAGGTTGTGAAAGAGCTTTTAGCACACTGCAAGTTATAGACAAAGGGAAGGAGATACAGTATTATAACAAACAAAATGAGACAAAGGATATCGAGTACAAGGCCGAACAACACCTTTTCAAAGAGCAAAAGAAACCTTAGAGTCATCAGGAGTATTGAGAGTAGAGGAAGAAGGAACACCTTTTTCAAGAGATGGATTCAAAGAAGATTCCTAGCATGGGATATAAAAGTTCGGATCCTTATCATTGTCATTATTCTCCTTCATTTTCGCATAGACTTCAATTCTTTTTTGCAGTCTCCCTTTCTCCACTCTCACTACCACCATAAAAAATAAATAAATGAAGGAACAGGAAGTGTGGACATAGAATACAACTATTTATCAGAACTCCCCCCCCCCCCCCAAAAAAAAAAAAAAGAGATGTCTTCTAGGAAGAAGATAAAGGGATGGACTAAAAGGCCACATCTCATGACACGAAGCATTTGTAGAAAGGTGTGTGATAACATTTATACCCTACCTGATTCATAGCATGACATAGAAGTAAATGTTTAAGTGCTTTAGGGTCCAATTTAGTGTGATCAAATTTGGGTATATGAACAAAGTATTTACATCCAAAGGTTTTAGGTGGTAGTGGAAACAGAGATGATGGAAATAGAGAAGCTCAAGGGGATTTTTATAAGCAAGCACATGAGAAAGCATCCTATTTATAAGATATACAACAGTTTGCAGGGCCTCCGACTGAAAATTTTAAGAGCATGCATAGTAAATAAAAGAACCTCAGTGATCACAAAAAGACGATTTTTTCATTCAACTAACACCATTTTGTTCAAGTGTGCCAAAACAAGTGGTTTCATAAATGATACCAAACTCATCAAAATATGAAAAATGGCCCCCTGACATGTGTCCCCCCAGTATCAAAACTTACGGAACTAAGTTAATACCATTTTATGAAATGACTTAAAGGTTAAGACACATCACTTTTATTTTTCAGTAAATAAACTCATGTAGTGCGAGAAAAATCATTCAAAAAAAAAACAAAATAGTGAGAACCAAACAATTAAGTAACAGGGGTTGGACCCCACAAGTTCATAGAAGTCACAACCCTTTTGCTTTATCTTGTTGCTCTCACCTCCCGAGTGGTCCCCAAACAATGAAGTGTACTTTTATTACTACTAATGGGTTAAACTGAACCATAATATTTAGCAAGTTCACACAGGAATGAAAAATAAATAAGGAAGTAATAACTGAGGTAACATCATCTTTAATTAAAAAAGAACAGTAGCCTAGACGATGATGCCATTGTAACAAATCTTCAAAACGAGAATCACTAGTAGCCTTGTTCATCATTGGAATCTACTAAATTGAAAAGGCAACATCTGGGGTGGTAACCTAATGATATAATCTATCTTTCTCATGCTCCATACCAATCATCTTCTTTATCGCCAAATCTTGAAATACATAATAAGAAGAAGAAAAAAAAAAGTGGCACTACAATTAAGAGATTTGGTGTAATATCTAATAGACAATAGGTTTAAAATTTGAAAGCATGAAAAACAGATGACAAAAGCATATCAAAGGTAGCAGAAACATTTTCTTTTCCATAAAGGAATAGGAATCATCAGCCGTATGAACCTTATCTCTACTAGTACAAATTTGATAGGAAGACAAGGGACAATGTACCAGTCATATGTGAGGAAGCTTTTGAATCAATAATTTAGGAGCAGAGACAAATGCATAAATTGCTAATCCAGATGTACCGAAGTGTCCAAATGATGAGTTAAAGCTTCAAAAGGAGTTTCTAGATGAGCCATGAACTGACAGAAGGCCTTAATCTCCTCACAGGATAAGGCCCCATTAAAAGGGATAGTCGGAGTGGATACTGGAGCTAAAGTGAGCACTAGATTGACCACCACCAAATCTACCATCTCCTCTACCCCTCTAGAAAATCCTTGCTAGAAAGATCAAATTTGCTCGTCTTGGGGGAATGCATGGAGATCCCCACATGTCTCCTTGGTGTCTAGAATGACCACAATGCTCACACTTGAGCCAATCTTTGTCATTAGAGACATTGCCAGACCTACCGCCTCCTTGGCCACATGAACTATTGCCTCCGTGACCTTCCCTCTGAGATGAGGATGCCAAGGCAAATCTCTCTACAGTTGTAGGCTGGAGCATTGTAGTGGGCCTTTCTCTTCTTAATGCAAATAGTATTAACCTCGTATAGGGATGGGAATGGCTCTTTTCCAAGAATCTGTTCCCAAACTTGTTCAAAACCAAGATTTAAATCTGCCAACAACAACAACAAACAGCCTTATCCCAACTATTTGGGGTCGGCTACATGAATCCTGTTCCACCATTCCGCTCTGT
>JAOXJP010149279.1:0-13155 GCA_025762735.1 Platanus orientalis | reverse complement strand
CCATAGCAAGTCCCATCCACCGTCAATAGCACACCCCCCCATCACACCCTCCATTGAAGTAGCACACTCCCAATCACACCCTTGATAGAGCCATGTCACCCATCCATCCTCCCCCTTAAATCAATTTCAACCCCACATTGAGATTAAATCCTAGTCCTCCACCTAGTTTAGGATAAAATCAATCCTAGCCCTTCATTTAGCAACCCTTACCCTTCATCCAACCATTAATCCCATGAATCTGAGGCTATAAATAGCCCCAAATTCATTATAAACAGGGTTGGCAACAAAAAACCCTAACCCTAAGGAGAAAAAGAGGAAGAATAAGAGAAAAAGATCAATCTCCCCAATCCTTGGTAAGGTAAGCCTAAACCCAGCTCCCCTTCATGTTATATACTTCAAATATCATCATTTGATCACTGTTATGCTGTCCAATTTATGCTAGAGCACTACTCTAATTCGGGTATATAGTAGAGGCTCAACAACCTCTACTTTGCTCTTATTTTTATGCTATTTTGATGTCTATTTTCGTTTGAATTTTGTAGAAGGCTGCATGAGCCCAATTTTTACTATGTTATAATAGACATATGTAGGGTGTTTTGTATTTAATTTCATAATTTTTAGAGCTGTGGAGGTCCTCGAGATGGCCCCCCAAACATACCCAAAAAATTGGATCTTTTGAGACCTAGTTTTGGAGAATATTTGCTGAATTTGTTGTGAATTATCTATGTATAATCTTGAGCTAAATTTTTTATATGGTGTTCCTCTGTATACCTACTATGAGGATGCTTAATTTTAGAATTTTTGTAAAATCCTAAACTCTCTAAAATCGAGAAATCCAATTGTTGGATTTTTTCTCAATAACTAACGCCTGTTTTTTAGTGAATTAAAAAACATGCGTTGGACAAACAAGCGTCAGGGATAAATTCAGGCGTTGAGATCTGGGACCCACCCTAAGGAGCCCTGATTTTCCCTAAACCTGTCCCAAAGCTATTCTAAAATCCTGTGAACCATCCTTGTGCATTAGCACCTTTGTGAGCCCTTATTTTCTCCCAACATCTGTTTTTCAATAAACAGGCATTGGACAGAAATTTAGGCGTTGGGAGGGTTTTCAGGTGTCAGGGTTGGGTCTTAAAAGTTACCTTTTTCCAAAATTAGTTAAGTACGAGTCTGCCCTACGATTAGTCCCAAGACCTAAGAAAGACTCCACCCCTTTGGGCCCCACTTGGATGGCCCAAAAACCCAAACTGGTTACTGGTTTAACACCCAACGCCTATTTTTCCCCTAAATTAAAATTTAAGCATTAAACAAACAGGCGTCAGACTAAAAAATAGGCATTAGGCCTATAACGGATGATTGTTTGACCCACTTTGGGAGATCATATCTCCATGTGGCCTATGCTTAGGACCCCTACGGTTAAGCGGTGTAACCCTAGAAGACTTCCTCTTTCCCTAACTCCGAATCCCATAGTGTTGGGATCCACCCAAACACCCTAAACGGGACACTAAAGTGCCTACTTGGTCAGGTTTCCCAATGCCTGTTTTCACCCTAAATTAAAATTCAGGTGTATGAAAAAACAGGTGTTAAGGTGAAAAACAGGCGTTAGGCCTGTAACTCAGAAAAATTAATCTTCTTTCTTTTCTTTCCCCTTCTTTAAGGTTAACCCCAAACCCTAAAAAGGAAAATAACAAGCCATTTAGAGGGATCAATCACCCCTCCAAAGACCAAAACCTTGAGGGGTTTCCTATAGGTAGAAAAGGTCAAAATTAAGAACAATTTATGGATTGTTCACAAGTTGATGCCTGCTTTTCCCCCTGAATTAATTTCAAGCGTTGAAAAAACAAGCATTAAGAGCTAAAACAACCATTAGGCATGAGAAAAATTTAGCAAACTTTCAACTTACATTAAAAAGTTTAAACACTTAAATTCAAAATTAATAAAGCATGATTATGAACATTAACTTGAAATTCATATGAATGGGAGAAACCGCCCTAAAAAGGCGGGTATTTGGGGTGCCTAACACCTTCCCCAAGTGTAACCAAATAGCTTACCCTAATCTCAAGGACTCAGACTAGTACTAGGAGTTAAACCCTAGACTTTCAAGTCTAGTTTCCTTCTTTTCCCCAAAAAGAAGGACTAACGTCCAACTCAGTCGGTTAACCCAGAGTTGGTGGCGACTCCAAGCAAAAGCCCGAACCCTCTTTCTGGAGGGATCGGCTACACAAAGCGTGAGGTGAAGTGGGCACACCGATGTCCACAAAGGTATTCACACCTTAAGGAAAGTTACCAACCCTTAGATGAGCATCTTCCCTAGTGCACCCTTACCCCTTACCCTTAGATCTAGGTGCTGCATTTCACATCCCTAAGGTCCCACTCATGTCCCTCCAAATGGCACCTTGATGCTCCACCCTTGTTACTTGTAACTTACCTACATTTATCAAATGGCATCTAAGCCTACCCCTTTGTCCACCTCACCAATCCACTTAAACTAACACACTCTCATCCCCACCCTCCATTCAGTTTGCCCAAACCAATCCTAACCCTTCATCTATTCAAGCCACTTGTCCATGACCTTAACACAAATGTCACCCATGCACCCTATAGCCCTCCACTTCATTTTGCTAAGCACCTTTCCATCCTCCACCTAGCAAGCCCCTATGACTCACCACCCTCCACCTAGCCAATTTTGGGCTATAAATAACCCCAAATTTGTTCAGCCAAAGGTTGGCAACAAAAAACCCCAAGGAGAAAAAAGAAAGGAAGAAGAAGAAAAAAATGAGGATTAGTGCAAACCCTAAGCCACTTGTGCCCAAGGTAAGCCTAAACCCTATGCTAATTTGTGTTTATTATGTGCATATGATCATTTAGAATGTAGTTATGTTGTCCAAATCATGTTATCAATCTATTTCAATTTAGGTTACATAGTAAAGGCTTAACAACCTCTACTTGCCTTCATTTCTGAGCATGCTCTAGTATAGAATTGTTTGTGAATTTTATACTAACCTGTTGTAGCTCAAATTTTAATATGTAATACTAGACTCACATGCCTAATTGTATATTTAATTTCATGATTTTATGGGTTGTGGAAAGTCCCGAGATGGCCCCCTAAACATGCCCCAAAATCTAGGTCTCTTAAGACCTAGATTAATTGAATATTTGTATTTTTTTTATTTTTAGAAGCATGATCTGAAGCCCAATTTTTATATGATATTCATGTATATATTTCCTGTTAGCATCCACAATTTCACAATTTTTTCAAAACCTTAAGGGCTCTAAAATCAAGAAATCCAATTATTGGATTTTCTCTTAGTAACGAACGCCTGATTTTTAAGGAATTAAAATCAGGCATTGAACAAACAGGCGTTAGGAAAAAAATCAAGCATTTACATCTGGGACCTACCCTAGGGAGCCTTGATTCTTCTACAACCCTGACCCAAGGCATAACTAACCTTTGAGAGTTACTCTTGTGCACACGTACCTCTATGGGCCCTTATTTCAATCCCAACGTCTGAATTTAATTTCAGGCATTGGATGGAAATTGAAGCGTTGGAGTGATTTTCAGGCATTAATCCTAGGTACAAAAAATCATATTTTTCAAAAAAACGTTTCAGTGTGAGTCCACCCGAGGGTCAGTGTAAAGACCCAAAAGAGACCTCACCCCTCTGGGCCCCACTTTGGTGGCCCAAGAACCTAGATTGGTTGCTGGTTTAATACCCAACGCCTGAATTTCCCCTGAATTAAAATTCAAGCATTGAAAATTCAGGTGTTAAGCCTATAACAAATGATCATATGCCCTACTTAGAGAGATCATATCTCCACGTGGCCTATCCCTAGGACCTCTAGGGTTGCACAATGTAACCCTAGGAAACCTCCCTTAACCCAAAACATGGGTCCCACAATGCTGGGACCCACTAAACCACCTCAAAAGATTGCACAGAGGTGTTGTTCTGATCAGTTTCCCTAATGCCTGATTTTCACTCTGAATTAAAATTTAGGCATTGGAAATTAAGTGTTGAGATAAAAAAAAACAAGCGTTAAGCCTTTGAGATAGAAAAAAATAATGCTTTCCCTTTCTCTCCCCTCTATTAGGGTTAACACCTAACCCCAAGAAGCTAACCAGCAAGCCATTTAGAGGGGTCCACCATCCCTCTAAAGACTTAACGCACGAGGGGTCTCCTGAAATTAGAATAAGACAAAATAAAGAATAGGTTTTGGACTATTCATAATCCAACGCCTAATTTTCACTCTGAATTAAATTCAGGCGTTGAGAGTAAAATTAGGCATCAAGCCTAAGAAAAAACCAACATACTTTCAATTCAACTTTAACAAAGCAAGTGCATAGACATAATATTAAAACTCGTATTAATGGGAGAAGCCGCCTTAAAAAGGCTGGTATTTGGGGTGCCTAACACCTTCCCCAAGTACAAGCAAACAACTTACCCTAAGTCTTAAGAACTCAGACTAGTACCAGGAGTTAAATCCTAAACTTCTGAGTTTAGACTTCCCCTCTTCCCTAAAGGGGAGAACCGATGTCCAACTTCATCAGTTAACCTCGAGTTAGTGGCGACTCCAAGCAAGGCCCCACACAACCCCCACACGGGACGGGTATGCACACAACCAAGCAGTGAGCCTTGAGGTGGGTCCCCGATGTCCACATAATGGCAACTCCACTAGGGAGATGTTTAATCTCCACATATATAAGTTTTAAATGTATGTCAAATACCTGCTTTGGCTTGCCTATTTGTTTTCTCATATGTGTATATGGTTTCACTTGTCTACTTGCTTTCTCACATGTCTACTTGCTTTGAATTAGATTTAGGTCACTTCATTAGTTAGTTAAGATAACACTCCATCTTTAACATTTATTCCAAATTGTCATGCATAGGATAAAAAAACATGCTCACATTTGAACAAACTTGTATGCAACACATCTCTATGATTTTATACTTTGCACAAAATGAGTCCGAGGACACAACATTGCACCAATACATCACTCTCATGGGCCCTTATCTAGGTCATTACCCACCAATGGACCGACATTAGATCACCACATAAGATGGGAACAACGTCTGAGCAGTTGCTGCTATGTCAATGCGGCCATTCCGAGTTACCCAAGCCAGTTACCACTCTATGATCTGATCTTTTTCAGGGAGGTGTTTTGACTGGTACACTCATATTTTAGAATCTCAAAAAACATGCATATTTAGTCATTTTTAGGTTAGAGTTATTTAGGCCACACTCAATAGCTTAGAGGTTTAGCTTTAGGAATTGTTTGTCGTGATTTTGATTGATTGCTTGCATGATTGATTAAAAAGGAACTAGGAATTCATGTCTGACTTTATAAAAAGAGTCTAAATTATATTTTAGATAATTAGATCAGGATTTTACCTTATTTAAATTTGAATATCTCTTACCCCTTTTGCATAATATATGTAATACAATGGCATAGATTGCATAGACACCCCACAAGCAGAATAAAAGGTAAACCAAACCATAAAAGAACAAAGGAAACTGGATAAATAAAATTCATCCTCAAACAAAGCATGTATCCAATATGATATCCAACATCATCTCAAGCAAACAAAAGAAATGAAATCTCAAAACATGTCCAAGTCATCCAGGGTTAATATATACAACCCATCAACCAAAAAAGGTCTAAAATACATCTTTCAATGAATAAAAGAAACAAAAAAGAGAAGTCCAGCCCTCTAGTCAATCATCAGAGCTGCTACCCACATAATCCACTATCCCCTTCTTACCCATTTTCTTCCTCCTAGAGTAAGAATGTCCTCCACCCCAGTGTGATGAGTCAATACCACGACCCCAGAAGCACTCTGTTTAGTCCTGAGAGGACTATCATCAACTTGTAGAGGAGCCACCATCACTACACCACTAGGCATCAATGCCTTATGCACCTCGGGCCCTCCCCTAATCTCAAGCTCTCCCTTGCTCTACTCTCCCCTAGCCTGCAAAGGAAAATGTGTTAAAATATGTTATACCAGTGTTGAGAAGCAAAAAAGAAGCCAAAACAAATAAAAAAGAAACAAAAAATAAAAAATAGAAATTCTGTCTCTCAGGCCTAATGCCTGATTTTTAGGCTGACGCCTATATTTTGACCAACGCCTGATTTTCAGTCCAACGCATGAATTTTCAACACCTGTTTTTTAAAATAGTAAAAAATAAGGTGTTACACCTGTAACTTAGGGCAGTGATTTTCAAGCGTTGAAAAATCCAAAAATCACCAAAAAAACTTGAAAAACCCTATTCTAAATCATTCCAAAATCAAAATTAAAGTAAAATAATTCCATTCAAATGATTTTAAACCTAAAAATGCAATGAAATCTAAACGAAAATGCAAGAACAAATAAAAATATTGAATAAAAAACAAAAATTCAAAGAACAAAAAAAATCATAAAAACAAAGAATAAACTCATGATCAAATAAAAAAATTTACCTCATTAGTAATGGGGTTCTTCCATAAGGCTTTCTCTTATGTCGAGAGATGCGGGAAGTGGCGGCTTGATCCTCCTTGACTCATTGCCATTAAAGAAAAAAGATGATTTTTGTTTGAAAATTGGAAAAGGAAGAAAGGGGAATGTTGTGGGGACTTCTCCTCTCTTTTGTAACTGAAAGTAATTGTTTGAAACACAAAAAGACAAAAGACCCAACTGCAGGTCATTTAAAGTTGTAACTACTTTCAACGCCTAATCGTGCTCCCAACGCCTAAATTTTAGTTCAATTAAAATCAAGTGTTGAGACCAAAATCAGGCATCAAGCAATTTTTTGCCTATAATTGTTCCAACGCCTAATTATGCATTTAATGCTTGAATTTTAATTCAATAAAAATCAGGCGTTGAAACAAAATATGGACGCTAGGTCTAATTTATGCAGAATATTGCTTTTAGCTATAAAATGACATTCTTAACCTTGTGTTCATGATTTGTGTTTACAAACATTGCTCATAGACCAGTACAATTGGATGTGTACTATACCATGTCTGCAAACTTTGTAAATACCCTAATCACCCTCCCTCCTAATGAATGGGAAGTTTAGAAAATTCAAAGGTGACAGGGGTAACATTAACCTTAGCCTAAATCAACCTAGATTGGCCACTGATAGAAGCAACCATTTCCTTTTGGGACCCGACATCTATGGTTTTCCGCTTTGGAGAACAAGAGCTTTCACCCACTATTGAGGAGCTCGAATCCTTCTTAGAGTGGGAACATTGTCTTGGCATCAGTGTTGTAATACCAACTCACAAGCCTAGCTACCTCAAAGGCTTCCACATATTGGATATCTCTAAAGCCTCCCTGCCTAAGGAAGCTACAGGATAATACTTGCATTGCCCTTTCGACCTTTTATTGGAAAGAGGTTGGAAGAAAGTTGGTGACTTCGCCAACCCCATCAAGTTTAGAGTGTTCACTTTAGTTGTCTTAGGACAGCTCTTGCTATCACATAGCTGTCATCATATCAATGGTGTTTTACTTGACATTTTGGGGCAGCATCCAACGAAAAAGATGCTCACACCTATGATAATTTCTAAGACTATCTCCAGTCTCTCATTGTGCCCGACATCCTAAAGGACATTTATATGGTTGTCTGGTTTTCTTACAAGCCTGGCTACGGGAACATCTATCCATCATTGCATCCTTCCCAGCTCATGTGTCACGAGATCTGACTCCAGCACAAATCCATATCAAAAGCTGACCCTTGCCAAACAAAGTGACTACATTGGGTTATCAGAACCTGCTAGCTGCCATGCTTCTTGAATAGGTTACTTGGCGTGTCATGTGGCACAAAGCACGCTACGCTTCTTGCTACTAAGGACCGCACATACATGGTTATCACAGGAGTCCACCAGAGCACTCTTTATGTACCCATACGCATTCTTCGGCAATTGGCACTTAGGCAAGATCTCTTTGACTTCCCCACAATCTTCAAAGATATATGCAAACTTGATCACTGTACATCCAATCATACACGGTCTACATTAGCCGCTTTATGGGACAGCTTGCATACCGGAGTCTCAGGACATCCACAACTAGTATCTGTGAAAACACAAGACATGACATCTACATATGAGCACTAGCTTATACATAAGCCTTTGCTACAACCTTCTACCACTACACTCTCTGCTTTTTTAAACAAGAGGCAGTGCACTGAATCAACATCTTCATCACATACGGAACCTTCTCACACTCAGATAGAATATGAACAAGCATTGATGACTTAGCTGAAGAACGGGCTTTACATGTCTAAACCAAGGCTACCTTAGAAGCTGAGACACTTTTATATATAGAGGCTAAGGTCACACATGAATGTACCCAGCATTGGAATGAAACTCAAGTCGAGCTCATTCACTCCTTGAAAAATGAGCTCAATGACAGTAGGACTTCCCATGAAGATTTGGGACTCGAGATGTGGCATAGCAATAGCATAGCCTTTGTACAAGATCAGTGGATACAATTATGGGTTCACGTGCTGAGAAAATAGATCTTCTCCTTGGGCTATAAACCGGTGTCACCTCCACCACCCCCAGTGGTGCCTGATCTTTAGATTTCTCTTTCTGTTGTATTTTCTAATGTATCGGGGCAAGTACCCCCTCCTTTGTAATCATTTTCGATATATATATATTGTACAAAGTTTTGTTTCCAAAAATCTTGTAGTTATGTAAAGGATATGAATTCACCTGTATGACATATGCACTTGTGAAAGCACCTGGCTATCAATTTTGAATGAATGTAATGAAAGAACCTTGCAAGATAACAACAATAAACTCTTCTTTCTTTCCAACTCAGTTAAGCAAGCTACAATTGCTCCCCCAGAGACTCAACTGCAAAAGTAGAAGAAGGCACAATGTAGCAAAGCTATGGCTGACAAGTCAATGCCTCCACCTACAGCAAGCACTACACCTCTTACCCTCCTAAAGGCATTCATGGGAAATCCACCTCCTAGTAGGACCAGTCCTAAAGATACTCTCTTAGATGGGTTCAAGTCAAAAGTAGAGCGACTAATGGGGTACTTCATGTCCCAGCACCACCACTCAACCAACCTATCACTAATGAGTAGCCTCAAATTCCTACACTCACTGAGTTCGAGAAATTGATGTTTGAATAGTCACCTCTTGAAGCAAGGAGGGCCCCATGGCCAGAACCCAGTTTTCAAGCCACCACCACCTCCCAGTACTGTCGAGCAGACTCTACCACATGGTCAGTCATACACAAAAGGTCCCATCTATATCACAGCCCCACTCTAAGCCACAACTACATACATGCAGCTAGAGCACCAGGTCACCTTTAACCTGGAAGAGCAGTATGGGCCTTCAACATCGAGCAGAAAAGGGAAGGAGAGTCTTGCTCCTCCAAAAGATAAGACCAGTGCACAACTAGCTAAACTCACGGTAGAGATAGAGCTAATGAAGGGGGGATAGTTCCCTATCTCTATGGACTTCAAGGATCTCTGTATCCACCCTAGAGGTGTGCTACCACCAAACTCCCAAATGCCAAATGTTAAAAAGTATGACGGTACCACCTGCCCTAAGATGCATCTTTGCATGTATTGAAATGCAATGTTCCAATGGGGATGTGATGAGTGGATCCTGGTCCAAATGTTTAGCTAGAGCCTAGAAAATAATGGAAGGAAATGACTAGTAAGCCAAGAAAAGTGCAACATCAGCACATGGAGGGCCTTAACACGGTCATTCCTCAATCATTATAGGTTCAACCTTGAGATGCTACCAACATGGGAAGAGATTGAAGGAATGAGGCTCATCACTAGAGAGAGTATCAGATATTTTTCCTATAGATGGAGATTGAAGACCTCCAACCTAAAACACCCTATGTCCAAGGAGGACATGATATCTACTTTCATGAGAACATTAGGTCCTACCTACCAGTTGATGCTCTTGACTGTATCACAGAGCAACTTCGCCAAGGTTATCGATAAAGCCACAAAGGTAGAGTTGGCTATCAAGGTAGGTTTGGTACAAGATGCACCACTCCCTTTTGCTAGGTCTTCCAAAACCGTGCCAAAGAAAGCAGCAGCCACCCGGCCAGAAGCTAACCTTGTGTAAGCTATTGAGGTTCCCTAGCCTAGTCAGAACAACAATCATGGTCTGCCTCTGCCACAATCAACCCAGAATTATCCGACAGCTATGAACATCATTCTTCCACAGTAGTTGTACCAGCCTAGATACCTAGGGCACACTCGGAGAAGAGAATAAAAAGAGAAAATTCACCCCATTGCCCAACTCCTACAAATACGTCATGGATTACCTCATCAAGAAGAATTTGTTGCAGCTAATTGACCCGAGACCCCCACCTTATCCTCTGCCCTACCGCTATAATCAAGCGGAACATTGTGAATACCACCAAATCCCAGGGCACACCATTGACAGGTGTTTCCATTTGAGACATGATATTCAAGACCTGATTGATGAGGGTAAGGTATCATTTAATCCCACACCTACTAATTCTCCACCAAATCCTAACATCATCCAAAATCCACTCCCTAACCACTAGCACCAAAAGGGGTCAACGTGATTAGTCTCTCCAGCACCCAGTTCAATCCCTCTAGTTACATCATAAAGATCTTAGAGCCTAAGAAAATCATTTTTCTACCCGACACTAACTATCTACCTTGAATGGACACTTCCCCAAGCGTCCTGAATATAAGCACTTGCTCACGCACATGTGGGATCTGGCCCCAAATATCCTAGTCACAATTCTTCCCCCTGACATCAATATGTATGGTCATATAGGGAAGGTTCAACAACTCATGACCCATTTTCATCACCCCATGTCATCCCACCACCATCACTATATGCCCAGCTCGCTGACCTTTCATCTCCTTATCAAGTCATCAACATCCCTCCACCTACTCGGATATAATTCCTACTGAACTGAGCCCCTTTGGGCTATCTAGTTGGGAAAGTCATAGATCCAAAGCTATCAAAAGTCGAGCTAGAAGAGCTCACCACCTTCATCACCCGATCAGGCAGAGTTTCTAAACTAGTCACATATCCGCATCTCGAGGTCAAGGGGAAAGAAAAGATGATAGAAGAAGAAGTCAAAATATAGGTACAAAAATAGACCAGAGAGGTAGAAGAAAAGAAAGAGAATGAGATTTTCAAGATAACAATTTAGAAGTCTCACCTATTTTTGATTGAGCAGTTGCCCAAGACACCAACATAAGTCTCGATCTTAGGCCTTTTGTTGATGTTAGAGCAGCAAAGAGAAAGGTTCATGAGCATATACAGAAAGTCCTTTATGGACACCTCAATCACACCAGACAAGTTGAAAAACATGGTGGCTAGAGTATCAACACCATGAGTCATCACATTCTCAGAGAACGAGATCCCCAAGGGAGACACCATGTACAACAGAGCCATTTACATCACAGCCCGCCACTCTGACATGTGTATTCCCCTAATTTTGGTAGACAATGAGTCTACCTTGAACATCTGCACTAAGGATACATTGGACACATTGGGAGTCCCCTCAGACTTTATGAAAACTAACCCATGTGACATAAGGGCCTTCGACAACTTAGTTAGTCACGGCCAAGGAGAAGTGTTCAATCCCCTAGTGATAGAAAAGAGAATGTTCCAAGTTTAGTTTCAAGTGTTGAGCATACCATCCTCCTTCACAATGCTATTGGGAAGACCTTGGATCCATCATCCAGGTGCCGTCCCATCCACTCTTCACTAGAAAGTGAAATTCATCATCAATGATGAAGTCATCACAGTTCTAGTAGACATAAATGTTATCACGATGACAAGCCAGAAGATATTGGGAGCTTGAAACTTATAAGCCCCAAACACTTTCACCTCATACCAATTCGGGGTTGTGTATACAGAGAAAGAGGCAACAGAGCTGAAGAAGAAGGTTGAAATACTTCCGCCTAAGTTCTACATGATGGCCAAGATGAAGTTCGATCTGACTAAAGGCCTAGGTAAGCATTCATAAGGAAGAAAGAACCCCGCCAAAGCTATCAGAGTGCCATACAAGGCAGGCCTAGGGTTCAAACCTCTCATCAAACATCAATTCAAGAAAAACAAGAAGAAGAAAGCCGATCATAAGGCCGTACAACACTTTGTACCTACTTCTTGAATTATCCAAGACTTGTACCACCTTACCAATTAAATCACCAGCTCAAACAGAACCACCCAAGCTCAATATAGAACATGCACCAATAGAATTCATAATCATTTCCCCTCCAATCATCAGTCAACATCCAACCTACCATCTTGAGGCTGCTCCTCATACCCATTTACTCAACACCAAGCTATCCATCTCTGAGGTTGGGGAAAGTTAAACCCCCAACACCTCAAAACATAGGGAGGACAACCTAACTCCTCTAAGTCTACTCTCTCTCCTAGGAAATGTCATGGAAGCGCTACAATCAGTTATTGTGAATAGAGATTTAGACTTAGATAAGCTTGACCCTGACCAGGTTAACATGTCGAAAACATGGGTACTCATGGAAGCCGCAAAGCGGATTCGACAAACCAACTATACCATAGTAGAGGACCAGGACTAGGTGATGGATTGAATGATTGAGAAAGAAGGCCAGGAGAAGCCAACTTTATCCCACTCTTGTTGATATTTTTAAAAGCTTTATCTTTTCTTTTCACCATTTTACATAAGAACTACATATACTTGATCCCTAATGACTCATGAATTGTCAAAGCATTCGACCAGTCACCTGTAAGGGGTACATAGGTAACCTAAGACATAGCTTCAGGCCCAGTCACTTTTGAAAAAAATCTTTTTCTATTTTCTTTACCCTTGTAGTTAAATAACTACGTGCGGCTTGATCTTGATAGACCAATGTTTTCAAAAACACTTATGCTAAAAGTCAAGTATGTAAGCAACCTAAGAAGTAACTTCAAGCTCAACTGCTTTTCAAAAAATGTAAATTTGGTCCACCCCCAAGACCAGAACTACGTGCGACTTGATCCAGCTGAACAAACTTTACTAAGCTTGTGATCAATACAAACATCGGGTATGTAGGCAACTTGGAGCATGATTCCAAATCCAGTTGCTCTTCATGTTGTTAACTACTCTTTTCATGTAAATCCATACTAAAAGCTTTTCTTTCAAAAATAGGAACAAGAAGAATGGAATGATGAGGAAATAATGCCAAAAGAGGTGATCA
>JAOXJP010149268.1:0-13156 GCA_025762735.1 Platanus orientalis | reverse complement strand
GCCACAAACACAAAGGGGGTGAGGCCATACACTTTTTGCAGGCTCCACCCCCCTTTGTGTCTGTGGGCCCCACTCCCTTTGAGTCCGTAACTCATCATGGCACACCAAGAGAGGATATGGTTCCCCCCTTTTCTAGACAAGTCACAAAAGTTTTATGTGCTCCGCTCGGGCCTGATATCCTCTGCGACACCCCCCTCTGCGACACACAAGGGCCAAGGCAGAGGGGGGGATCAATTCATTTTTGGAGTTGTCACTTCACCCCCAAAAAGTGAATTGATTCCCCCCCCCTCTGTCTCGGCTCCTGAGCGTCACAGAGGGGGGGCACAGAGGATATCGCCCCTCCGCTCCAAAGAGCCAAAGGAAGCAAACTACCTCTACAACTCGACAAACTCCTTTCATGACACTGCCTGCATTTAAAAGGTAACGTGTACTTATCCCACTGTTCTAATCTAACGTATCAACGTGTCAATACTTTGCCCTCCACGTATTCGACGAAATGCAAACCACCAAAAAAGCAACTCCTACAAAGGCCCACTCAACTCTCCTCACAAACACAATCACAGTCCCTTCCATTCGTGAAGGAAAAAGAACTAGAACAAAAAAAATGGCAAGGCCAGTTTCTTTGGTAGCTCTCTTGTTGGTGTCAGTGGCCATAGCCACGCCCAAGGCCTCCATCTACAAAACCACCATCATCACCACCACCATCGAAGACAACAAAAGCCAGTACGAGAAATGCCGCAAACAGATTGAAAAGCACCAGTTGAACGAGTGCCAACGTTTCATGCAGTATGGACAGACAGGGCTGGTGTTGAACAACGCAGAAGAAGTGCCTCAGGAGTGCTGCCGAGAGTTGAAGAAGATGAAGGAAGAGTACAGGTGCGAGCAGGGGCAGAGCCAGAATTTTCACGTAGGAGGGCAAGTCAAAGGATTATGTGTGTCCCCTTAACGGATGCCAATGATGCACCCACAATCAGAGGGTGATAAGTCACATCAAAAAAGTGAAAAGCATCCCAAAAAGTGTAAATCACTTTTCAATGTGACATGTCACCTGCTGGTTGCGGACACATTGTTCACACCCATTAAGGAGCACATCTAATCCAATCTTGTGGCAAGGGTTTCGGCGAGGCTTTTCTGCACTCGGCATAGAAAACGCCGAGGTCAAGGGGCGTTTACATCAACATCAGAAGTGATTTACACTCGCCCCCAAAAAATGAAAATCACTTTCTGCCTGTTTGACCCTCGGCAGAGGTTAGAAGAGGTCAGGGATTGGCATATAAAATCCAAGTCTGGTTCTCTGGGATTTTAAATCATCTCCAGTATCAATGAATAGGTACCACTCATCGGTGTGTGACATGTGGCCTAACAAAGGGTGTTTGAGCCTATACAGATGGGTCAAAGTAGGATATTATATTAAATATACTTGTGTATTTATTAATTGAAATAAATGTTCTGTCTAGGATTTGGAGTCCAGTACACCAAGTGACTTTACATGAAATAAAATGGGCAATGGTTAGATGAAATTTTAAATTCCCACCCATTTTATTCCAAATGAAGTCACTTAACACCTTGAACACCATCTTGGGCCAAAAATTTGTTCCCTTTATTTTATTTTATTTAGTTTTGGTTCATTAATCTCCACCTTTTATTAATGCACCATTTGTCTGACATTGTGTTACGGTCTAAGCAGAGACTAGAGTGGTACCAGTTTAGTCATATTAGAGATGACGTGACCTCATTTCTTGGTAAGGGGAAGGAGGGGGGACAACTTATTCCAATCACGGGGTATTCACACATTGAAGGGGGTAAACTAATTCCAATCATGGGGCACTCACACATTCAAGGGGGGGGGCAACTAATTCCAATCATGGAGTACTCACATTCAAGGGAGGGGCAACTGATTCCAATCAAGCATAATATTTTGTCAGACCCTCTACATGGCTCCACCCCTGGGCGTGAGGTGATTAAGAGAATGGTTCAAGGAGGGTACCAAGGGGAGGAGATGATGAGAAAGGCTGAGAGCCTTCCGGGGATGTGTGGGATGCGACCACAGTCCTGCCACTTCAGCGAACGGGCATACTAGTTAGTAGATCATGTTGTGAAGAATAATAGCATGCATGCATCCCCATAGCCCTTTCTAGAAGACAGTTGGTACACACATGATCGTGTGTGTGCTTTGTTGGTTGTAAATTGAAATGGGGTTGATGTATACAGCCTTAGCTTGTGTTTAAGGTTTAAGTAAAATAAATGAGGTCTAGTTAAAAAAAATGTATATGTTTATATTATGTTGTGTGGAAACCTTAGATTTGGAGTTTGTATGAAAACAAAATAGGGAAAGAAAATAGCAAAACAGCAAATCACAAAGCACACACATGGTTATATGGTTGGGCTTAAGGCCTACATCAAAGGGTGACAACGGGAAGAAGAAATTTCACTATAAATGAAGAAGTTACCGTGCAACGGCATGATTCCTAAGAAACCCTAATATTAACCCACTGAAAAACCTATTCAACACGTAGGTTGGATCAGTGCTCAATTTGAGTCAAATTACAGGTCACTCACCGGATCACACATCCGGGTTTTACATTGGGTTGAATTCAAGACACCTTCACAACTGAATGTAAATAGGGCTATTAATCTGGCTGGGCTAAGGTCAGCCTAAATACCTGAGCCGGAACTTGGCCTGAGCCAAGCCCAAAATACTATACTTGGGCCTGAACTCAGCCTAAGCCCGAACTCAGCTTGAGATAGTAAGCCCAAACTCGGTTCAATTTAAAAAAAAAAAAAAATGGTTTCGAGCCGATTTTGGGTTGGTCAAAATTTAACAGTCTAAGGGTTACTTCGGCCTGACTTCAGGTTAGCTGGAAATTAACAACCCAAAGTCTACTTCGGTTCAATGCCGAGCAGGGTTTTTGGCTAAAAAAATTTGTGATAGATTTTGATTGTTTTGGGATAAATATTTGGATTCAATTTTGATCCATCCTGAAGTTCAACTTGTTTAACCCACTCATTCTTCAAGCCAAACAAATCAGGTTTCAGGCCAGCTCAGCCCAATTAATAGCCTTAAGTGTAGCCAAAGTCACTTAGCCAAACTAGGGTCATTATTAAAAGTGGGCTTGAAGCTGACTTCAAACTTGGCCTAAACCATAATTTGGTCCTTAACTTGACCCATCCTAAAGTCATTGGTCCATCCTGGCCACATATCAAACTGAAGAAGTCCATTTTCTGGTTAGTTTTGCCCAAATTGCATCATCCACATTTATATGAGTGCAGCTACTCACATTAATTTATTCACTAATATAAGTTTCTTGGCCACTTGGACCTGCTACTGCCACACAGGGTGAAACCACATTGACGGGGCGGGGCAAACATCAACCAATCCATTGGGGTGCTGACAAGGGGATTTGATACAACCTCTCCCTTGGAGAGACCATACCACAACCATCTTAGCTGGAGATAGATGATTCATTTATTTATTTTGGTGATTGATTGGTGTATTCATTGGCCCTGTTTGGTGCTCGATAAAACTGTTCAAAACATAGAAAAACAATGTTGGAGAAAAATTTTCAGCAAGGGAAAGGATGTTTTATCTAGGTTTTGGCATCCTGGACACCAGGGGTGGTCATATGGAATAAAATGCATATGCCATATTCAACAGCATCACCCTCCCATTTTATTTCATATGACTGTCCGGTAGGACACCAAATCCTGGACAGAACATCGGTTCCCTTTCTCATATGGTTTCTATATATTAGGATCATCTGTGGTTTATTGTCTTATACTTTCCTACCTTGCTAGCAACCAGAAAAAAAAAAAATAGAAATAATAAAACCCAAAAGATCATCTCTCATGAACAAACAATCTTGTGGGCTTCAGGGAGACGTAAACATACCAAAAAAAAAAAGTGAAACTCACTACTTTTTTGGCCTACATGCATCTCTTGAAGTCACAAGATTATTTGTTCAGAAGGGACAATCTCTACTGTAATAAAACATGTTAGCAGTCAGTTATATTGAGGTGTCCAAGGATGCAAATCACCCGTTTCTAGGATAATCTTTGTTGCCTTCTGAAGGCATGGATCGTGGTTAAGAGATCATGGTCTAAGAATCAAGATGGCAACTCTTGTGGCTAAGTCCAACACCTTGACCTTGGCGCTTCCAATCTTGTGATGCAACGTTTTTGGATCTGCCTAATCTTGTGTGATGGAACTTTTTGGATTTTGTAAATGGAAAATGTTATGCGGAAACCTAGATCTATGATCTCATGCAACAAAGAAGAAGAGATAAAATATAACAGAAAACAATCACACCACAAGAGCAAAACGGTTTACCTGGTTCGGCTTTGAAGTCTACGTCCACGGGCGAAAACAGAGAAGAGCTTTCACTATGATCGAAGAACAGAGATTACAATGAACAGTGCAGTGGCACAAAAATCGAGAAAACCCTATATATAAACCCCCAAAACCCTAATCTGTGCGGGTCGGATCCGAACCCCAAAGCCGATACAAAACGGATCAGAAAATTTTCGGCTGAAGGCTTTGCCCCCGTTTTTGGGTCATATTCGGGTTTTCCGAATCATCATCCCGGGTTATATCTTCGGTTGAATACAAGACATTTAACCCAACATATATATATATATATAGAGAGAGAGAGAGAGAGAACTAACCAAGTATTTATCTTGATTAACATTGACACGATTAAATGTCCTATGTTGCGGTAGGGAAAAGAGTTATATAAACTAGAGAAACCTCTAGGTAAATTTGAAGAGGATTAGCAGAATTAGTAAATGTGAAAGAAATAAGTTTTTTTTATTAGTTAGGGTACCAAACTCCAAGCAAAGGAGAATGCTAACTTGCACATGATAAACCCTAAACTAGTAAACAAAACAATTGATTGAGATATGACCCATAGACTGGATGCAAATCTAAAAGTGACTTAGTTATCTAACATAAGTGAGAATAAACTAACAAATGTAGATGTCGGTATGGTTTTGAACCAAAAATAATATAGGTGATATATCTATGAGTAAGATGATAGTAATATACCTCATAAAGAGATAAAAGTTTTGGGTTAAAAACATGAGAATTATTCTTCAATTAATTATGGATATTGAGAAGTTAGAGATGATGAATATATTTATCATAAGATAGATATGGTACTTTGAACATGTTAAGTCAATAAGATCTTGAATATATTGAACAATCTGGAAAGAGTTTAACCCACATATCTACAATGTGATATTTGTATAACTATTTTGAGGAGTATAAACTGATTACAAAAATGAATAATTTGATAATGCATTATCAATATCTGGGAAGGTGAAATTGTTTACTTGAAATTCTTGAAAGATGGTCATTGGGGACAATACAAATATGTGGGGATAAAAGTTCACAAAGAATTTAGAGTAATTTGAAAAAATATTTTATCATTCAAATGTAAGGGTAACCTAACTTTGTGAATAAATTTAATGAAGATGTGATGGACCTTTGTGAATAAAAGTCTATAGTAAACTCTTACAATTGTGAAAGTGTTTTGAACCAATAAAACACTAGATATAGAACTTAAAAAGAATGTATTATATAAATGCATTCAATTGAATAACTGCTACAATTGAGAGGATGTTTCAAACTAATGAAACACTAAATATTGAAAAGAAGAAGAAAAAAAGTGTTCTACTGAATATATCATCAGCCTATAAGGGGTATAGGCATATTATGTAAGGCAAAATTAGCTAAATTATTCGCATTGAGTGATGATGTAAATAGATAAAATTGTTGTTGAAACTTTTAAAATTAATAACAAGACATGTGATGTTCTTGTTATAATTAGTTAGTTGTAAATAATTAAATTAAAGATGATGATAAATCATGCAATTGATTATAATGAGTTAAACAAAAGCAAAAAAATGGAGAAATAAATAAAATAAAAGTGATGATACAACATGATCAGTTAGTGTTAAATGAAATTTTTTAAAAATCACTAACTAGAGGGAGGCCATTGTTTGAAATATCCAAGAAATATTGATATCAAAGCATGTACAAATTATAATAATAGTGTGAGACATTAAAGTGATAAATGAATATAAATTCACTTTAGATGATCTATTCAATTCTTAGAAATATTCATTGGTAGGTAAAATGCAAGATCGATGCTTTAGAGATAGCATAGAAGAAGCAATAGGCCTCAAACTTGTTAAACAATGGTAGAGGAATATAGTTCCTAAATTGCTAGATAATAATTAATATTATTGTTGATTCATAATAAAATAAAAAAATATTCAAACATGATGATTTGAAACTATATTAGTGAAGTAACTAATGTAGACTAATAACTATTATAAGGTCAAAGTTTAATCTAAGAGAGTTTTTGATCAAATATAAATAAAAATAAATTTTAAAATATTGGACTACAATAATGTGAGTCCTAGAATACCCAAGAGATATTATTTAGCATAATTATATATTGGTATACCAATATTATTATAGGGTATTATAATGCTAATGAGATCCACGAGTGTTTATGTATCACTCTAATAGGTGAAGAGATTTTCTAAAATCAACAAATCAACAAAGTAAATATGAAATATAGCATTCATCAACCATGGAGGTTGACTGCATTGCTTCAAATAAGGCAAGATGTGAAGCCAAATGACTTAGTGAAGCTTAATAATTTAAAAAAAAAAAAAAAACCTTTTAAGATTGTTCCTCTATGGATAAAATCGGTACCATGTGAGTGTTATTACACAATGAAAACCAAGCTATGAACAATTGAGCAACAACTTAGATCAGAAAGGTTAATATCCTTATATAAAGTTAGAGAGATATACAACAGATCCTCTGACTATACCAGTGAACAAAGGGTTAGTGGTTGAGACATCAAAGGGGATAGGTCTAAAGCCTAAATCATGAGTCGATGGTTATTGTAACCCAACCAATGTAATTAACAATTAGATTCATATGGATAATAACGAGTCATTAGAAGACTTGCTTAGCATTGTCATTTATATTCCCTCTAGGCTTTCGTAGGTCGTGGGATATTTTTCTAAGGATTGGTTCAGAGTCATAACCAACACCAATGCATATGCATCTTTTACTTTGATTCTCTGGTGTGTAGATTTTCTTTTCATGCTTTGGGTGTGTTTTACAATTTTACATTCTTTATGAGGTTTACATGTTTTACATGCATCTAACACTTGATTCAATTTTGAATCTTGTAGGGTATATTTGGAATATATAGATGTGCATTACAAATCTTATACATTTATTACAATTATTGGTGTTTATTATGGGTAATGTATAATTAGTAACTCCCATACATTGGGTTATAGCCAACGTTTTGGTATTGAATATAAAAGGCCTCCTCTACAAGAGGATGATATACACACACATAGATGGGTAGTTGATTGCAAGAGAGGTAATGCAAATTGCACTCCTTGAGAATGCACATGCCCTAAACACATGCTATGAGAGAAAGTGTCTACGATGTTCATTTGTTAACCTTCATTCTTGTGCAAAACAAAGAACAATTGTTGGTGTATCCCCTGGAGGTGGACTTCAAATAAGGGAATGGAGGATTGCACAAGTGAAATCAGACTCTTGCATCATGGATTGCAAAAGTTGTTAAAACTTTGGTGTAATTTACTTTCAGCATGTAGGTGGGAACAAGAATAATGCGGCCCATGTATTAGCTAAGCATGGTTTATCCTATCTTAGTAGCATAAAGTGGATAGGGAATTTTCTACCTTGGCTACAAAAAATTGTGGAGGACGAAGCAAGATTTTGTAAACATAAAAATTAATATCAATAAAATATTCCTACTATTTACCACAAAAAAGACACCTAATTTAAGCAAAAACAAAAAAAAATAAAAACAAAACAAAAAAAAAAGCAAAAACAAAATTTACCACTTCAAACCCAAATTTTAGAGCTCAGTGGCCAAACCTGCTCTTGAAGGCTAAAGATATAGGCATATAGCAGGTTAAAACACGTTCAACAGCCCACAAATCAAAGTATCCCATCACACTATAGAAAATCAGCCACTTGAAATGATTCAATAAGATAATCAAGATGTCAAAAATCCCATTTAGATTTGGTATAATCAATCCCTTAATGAGCCGAGTTTTTATCAAGTTGAGCCTGGTGCAACTTGCCTCAGGCTCACTTAACTAAACAAGCTCAATTGGGGGCTCAGGCTCACTTCTATGAGCTTCAAAAAGGGCTCAATCTCAGCTCTTAAAGAGGTAAGCTCTGAATTTATTGGGTTCATTGGACCATGTGGTTTGTGTACATCTGATTCTATAAATTAGACACATTTCTTTGGGTTTTCTTAATGAGATTCATCGTTCACCCCCTTCACAAGGGGTGTGGGCCCCACATGTGATATGCATGTGGATGATAAATGCGGGTGATTCTGTTTTACAATCAACCTCTTCTGGGCTGGGATTAGGTACGAAAATCTGCTTTTCCTGATGTATTAGAATGAAATTAGGGAGCTGACACGTCAGTGATGAAAAGTGACTTTCACTTTTTGGGGGGTGTTGGTAGTCAACAATAATTCTTTTGTTTGGGATTGACACATGTACTAGTCTTCCCAATTTGGATTATCAAAATGGTTTCGGGTTTGGTAATGCCTCTAGACCGAGGACTTTTACACTAAATAATGGCACCCAGTATAGGCAATATAAAGAAGAATTTACTTAAAATTGAAAATACAGATAATACAATGCTGGTTATAAGGATACCTTCGAATGACAGATTAGCCGATGTCTATCCTTTCAAAATAGGGAAGACCTCGTTGAATCTGATCCTTCGAGTAAATGCAGATTATCTGCTACTCTTATCTTAGAAGCACCTCATTGAATCTGGTTTCGTGAATAAGTCAGATTAGCTGTGCTCTTCTCTCTGGAAGAACTTCATTGAATCTGGTTCTACGAACGACACAGATTGGCCACTACCTTCTCCTAGAAAAATCTTGTTGAATCTGTGTTTACGGTGTAATCGAATTACTCTAGACAAGAGATTCGAGTCACCACAGGAGTTAACTACTGCTAAGTCTAACCTAAAGCTACGGCTATTGATAAGATGTAGAATCTATTAATAATGATTGAGAGATGTCCGTTTTGTTCACTATTTCCTCTATTTATAGAGGTTTGTCCACGATGCTACAGTTACTTCTCCTTGTTCATTATCTAACAGTTTTTCGATTTAAATTTTGGGCCACTTTGTTCATTGACTGGGTCACATATCCTTAACATGGTACTAGTGGGACCTGCCTTTAAGCTTCGTGTTCTGCCCACCGTGGCCTGCTTACGTAGCTTCTTTACTTGTTGTCATCTCTTTCCACGTGTCTTTGTTTTATTAGTGGATTTCAAATATGTGCTAGCTAACAAATTCCCCCCGAACGTGTCTGGTTTGAATCCTAACTAGACACGTGTTGATCTCCTACCATTTTCCAATACGGGTCCAATCACGTCAGCCGTCAACTATAAATGTGGTTTTCGCTTCAATCAACACCATTTTTTTCGGAGTCTCCTTCATTCTGAAGTTTTTTTGTCTTCCTCTTCCTCTTCGTTGTTTCTTCGACCTTTGATTTTCTTTTTTATGGCCCGTGTGAAGCAAATTGCACTCATTAGTGTTGAATCTGAGGGAGCTTCCTCTCCTACCGACAAACCAGAAGAAGGAGAAATCTCTGTTGTTGAGACGGAGACCGCCCTGATTCCAATAAGGCTATTGTGTGCTTTAATTGTGAGTGAGAACGCCAAGTCTATGGCAGTCTTCATTGATCTCCCTTCGGATGGTGCTTCTTCAAGCTCCAACCTTTCTTGTTATGGCCTGGGTCCCGCATTTTTTTAGGAGACTCCACCTCAGATGCCTCATTATTTCCTCATCGACCTTCATGGAGCTCCCATGTTCTATTCAGAAGTCATTGACTGGGGTGAATGGGAAAGGAAGATCGAACCTGGCTCTTGGTATAAATCTAACCATTCTTAGGCCAATTAGGTGGATCTCATGCACTCATAGAGATAAGAGAAATGGGAGAAGCTTAGTCTCATCGGGCCCATCTTATCTTCTAAATCAGATATGGCCTTTAATCAATCTCTTATTTCTGTATTTTTGACTTTCTGGTCTCCTATTTCAAACTGTTTCTTACTCCCAAGGGTCCCATGTTAGTAACCTAGTTGACGTTTATCATCTACTTAACCTTCCTGCCTAAGGCGACATCGTTATCCCCAACTTTTCTGATCCCTCTCGATCTTCTTTTCACCATCCCTCAGAATCCCCACATTTGTCATACACCACCTTTCTTGCTCGTGAAATGGGTAAGCCTGGCAGCAAGGTCACATTCCAAAAGGAATGTTCTTTTTACCTTTACTGGTTATGTAAATTTATGGTTTGTTCATTCTCGAAGAAGATTACCCTAGGGTACGCCCCTGTTGCCACAGCCTTAGCCTCTGACCGTCGATTGGCATTAGGCCCTTTTGTCCTTGCTATTCTTTATCGATCACTCTGATCTTTGACTCAAGAAAGATTCTCAACTTCAGTCAATGGACCATTATGGCTTCTCCAACTATGGGTTTAAACCTATTTCCCCAACTTGTCTCTTATTCTGTTAAATTACCAAAACTTGAGTTCCATTATGCAACGCATAATATTAGCTTGAAGGTTAGGTGTCCTGAGTCATCTTCCCCTACCTTTTATCAGTGCATCGATGTCATTCTCGATGCTCAAAGAGTACGTTCTGACATTCATTTTCTCCTATTTTGAGACTTAAAATTTAGTTCTACCGAGTATCTTACATGGCAATCAGACTTCTAAATCGATATTCAAAGCCCTAAGGACCTAGGCCTCTTGTGTCTGCTCTCGAGACCTCCTTGTTTTCCGTAAACTTGATAATGTCGAGGCTTATTGTCCAAACATGTGTGCCTGACAACTTTAGCTTGTACAGTGCATCCCTACTCTCCCCATCTTTACTTTGAATTCTCCTTAGGAAACACGTCCTTCTAGTTCAAGGAAATTATTCATTGAAAAGATAGGGGGAAGTGATTCTTCTATTAGGTCATTCTATATCCCATCCTTTCAAGGGGTTCTAGAATCCACCCCCTCGTTTGATACTTGGTGGTCGAGCTTTCTGGAGAGTGTTTAAGAGCCACTGAATCAAAAGGTCGACTATTCCCTCCTTATAAAGCTCCTCTGATAGCAGGTATATCCTTTTATTTTTTATTTTTTGTCACTCTTTCTGTTAGCTCTTAGGTTTCTTATTATAGAAACTTTTCAGTCGCTCCTCTCTGTGTCATTCCTGCACTTCCAGCTTCCTCTCACCTAGACAAGCAGCCTGATGTTAGTTTGAGGAAATCTAGATGCCAAGAGGACATCAAGACTTCGACGATGAAGGACATGCTTGACCAATAGAAGGCAGCTATTCGAGCTATCAAAATCGAGCATAAACCCGAGGGAGAGGGTGATCTAGCAAGAAGGAAGCAGAAAGCTATTGTCTTATCCACTGAAGACCAATTACGATAGGAGCTCGAAGAAAAAGAAGAATTACTGAAAAAGACTAGGCTCAAACTCGAGGCTCTAAGCCAGAAAAAGGTTGATGAGGCTGAAAAGCAAGCAAGGTTTAAGTTGGAAAAAAGAACTAAAGTATTAAATGATGATTTGGCTCATTCGTGGGAGGAGAAACTGAGAGTTACTTATGAGAAAAAAGAAGGAAGAGAAGAAGTTAAAAATCAAGGAAAAGGAAAAGAGAAGAAACAAAAGAAAGAAGAAAGAAGGAAAAAAACAAGATCTTATAAACCAACACATACGTGTATAACGGGATTGAGAAAAAGAGCTATAGAGAAATGCATAAGAAGAAAACGACAAGAAAGAGGCAGAGAGGAGAAAGAAGGAAGAAGACATAAAGAAGAGAGAATAAGAAGAAAAAGAGAAGAGAGAGAGAGAGAGAGAGAGAGAAGAGTACAAAAAGAGGCAATAAGAGGAGGAGAAAAGGAAAAATGAAAAGAAGAGAGAAGAAAAAGAAAAAAGAGAGAAAGACAAATGAAGAGAAGAAGAGAACAGAGGAAGAAAAGGAGAAAAAGCAAATTGAAGAAAAGAAAAGAAAAGAGGAAGAAGAGAGAAGAAGAAAAGATGACACTGTAACTCGAGGTGGCTAAAAGAAGTGAGCAGAGAGAGAAACAGGAGAAAGACAAGGTGCAGAGACTTGAGGAAGAAGCACGAAAGAAAGAAGAAAAAAACCAGAGACAATGCAAGACTATTATCGAGGAACATCAGCCTGAAGCCTTAGGGTAGGCTACAGAGAATGAGGTACTTATCCTAGATCCCACTATAGGTCTTGTCCCTGACCAAGGGGAGATCGACATCCTATCTTGAGACTATGAAATTCCTCTTGCTAAGGGACTATCAGCTGGGTTGATGGACTTGGATGCACCTTCTGCCGATTTACCTTCCTTAGTTTCAGACTCTTCTCAGAAAGTTACAATGGAGGGTTTTACAAGAGCTTCACGCCATGTCCCAGTGATTGCCGTCTCAAATGCTCCCGTTGAGCCTCTTTCCTCATAGTCGTTACCAGCAACTGTCATGGCCCAGTCTTCCCAAGAGATGCCTAGTCGTTTGGCCCAACTTCTATCTCGGACCAAGCTTTTCACTTCTGGGGTAGCAAGGACATCGAGATCTTCTTCGCCTTCGTGGCCATCTCCTTTGCCTTCAAATTAGTTGTATCAGGCTCTGGCGATGCTTCAATCCTATTTCAAGGCTGGGCCATCAGCTGTACTCTTAAACCCAGCAATCAACTCCACATTTGTTAACTCCATTAATCTGCTGCTTTGACATCCTGGATATCTATCTGTGGATCAAAGAGCCAGTCTTCGCTTGGCCCTTTCTTCTCAAGGTGAGCCTTGTGAACAACTTCAACTAAGGCGTACCAATGAGGTTTGTGGGCAAGAATTAAAGGCTCGACTGAATTCTTTACTGTCTCAATAGTTATCAACCATCGAGCATGTTTCCTCGTTGGTAGACAACCTTAACTCTTAGATAGCTGAGATCGAGAGAGTCAAAGCCCATCTTCAGAAGCTAAAAGAAAATCTTCAGCATTCTAGTGTAGAGCTCGAGAAAGTGATGGAGCAAGATTCTCTTCACTCCGAGGAAATTCCCTGCCTTGAAGGA
>JAOXJP010149257.1:0-13156 GCA_025762735.1 Platanus orientalis | reverse complement strand
GACAGATCCTATTCAGCCCCCTTTAGGATCTATTTCAGGAATTTCAGTAGGTGGGCCCTCAAACCCAACACCTAAATTTTAATGCTTAAAATTCAAGCGTTTCTGATATCATAGAAATCCAATAGCCTATTTTTTTGGCTAATTTGGACCCTTGTAGGGGTCTAAAATTTATGGAAATTTACAAAGAGGCAGGGGAGCCTCTTGGGAACATAAAATAAAAAATTACGAAGTTTAACTCATTACAGAAATAATAGAAAATATGCATTTTAAAAAGATCAGATATCAAAACATAACAGAATTTACATCAGGCCTAACGCCGAATACTTTTAGAGTGGAAGTTCAGGCGTTTCAGGCAACAGGGGCCCATAGGCATACCATTTCCTGTTTCAATTTGTCAGTACCCTCTTTGTGTATGTATATAAGTTCATGTAAGTTTGGAAACCATGGGGTGGGTCCCTCAACTCTATGCCTGAACGTCTATATGCCTGAATTTAATCACTTAAAATTTAGGCGTTTCTGACTGGACAAAAATCTAGCAGCCTGATTTTTGATCTGCTTGGATCCTCTGCAATGGTCCAAAAATAATGGGGATTTAAAGGACTGTAGAGGACCCTCTCAAAAACATAGCCTAAAAATTTCATAGCAAGAATCAAACTACATAAATCATAAAATATTCTACACTACATGTAGGTTAATAGAAAAACAAAAGAAAATAATTTAGGTCAGACTTGGAGGGACCAATCTGAGGCCTAAAAGTGCTATAAAAATTATGAAATTTTAACCATATGTAGACCACCCATCCAGGGGCCTACCATAAAAATTTGGGATCCAACAAGTCACTACAAAAAAATGAAAATTCAAGCAAGGCATTGTGGTGAAAAATAAGTCCAGTAAAGACAAGGTTTGTCTCTATTGTGTAGCCCCTTTTAAGAGGTATTTATGGAGGTTGTGTTGTTCATTTCAGTAGTGTAATTGAGGCATTAAAACACAACAAACTTACTAGCCCTAGCATCAAAGAAAGTAGGAGAGTTAGGGTTACCTTTCCTTAGGGTTGAAGCAAGGTGAGTTGGTTGGGTTTCTTTTGTCCTTTCTTTCTTTTCTAAAAATTTCCTTAGAAATTTTCTCCCCTCCTTTAGCATGAAAATGGATTTATTTATAGGGGTTCGAGTTGGTTTTGGAGGTCTAAGATTGATCCTTAGGTCATAAGAAGATCAAGGGCCAAGGATCGATGTTTGTAATCAAAGGGACACATGCCATTGGTTGGTTGTAACCAATGGCTAGGATTAGATAATGGAGAGATAAGTGATATGATCTTAGGTTGAGATTAAAATTAGGGTTTGCAAGATGGTTGGTTAGGATAGAGTTTAAGGTTTAAAGCAATCAAGGGCAAGGATTGTTGATGTAATTGTCAATTTCATAATGTATAAAATACATAGAATGGTAGATTAGGCATGACATGAGCATAGTACATATGTGGTCATGGTCATAATCATCAAGTGTCCTTGGGTCCCATTAAAGACAAACTCTAAGCACTTGAAGCCAAGGATGGATCTTTCCCCAAGTTGCAGGAGTTTCAGACTTAAAGATCAAAAGCGTCATCAAACTTAAGAAAGGTATATGAAGATAAAAAATAATGATAGACATAGGTTTAAGAGACCTACCAACCTTTATGTAATCTTATGGACCAAGTCATGGATTTTGCATAAGTCCCAAGAGGCTTGGGTGTAAGATTAAGGAAAAATAACAACAAAACAGAGGAATCAGATCGATCTGGGGGTATCGGATTAATCCGCACTTAGCGGATCAATCCAAGGGTTTGTCGGATCGATCTGACATGGCTCCCTGATCAATCTGGCATGTCTCGGGACATTCTATTTGAGACGTTGGATCAATCTAACAGTGCTAAATCAATCCGATATCGCAAAATCACAAAAAAAAAATTATATAGAAATAATCTTTATGAGCAATGGGGATCACTTGTCTGTTAGGGGTTGTGCCAAATCAAGGGTACATGACATAGCTCATCCTCTATAAGTACATTAGGTATTTCATTAAACAAAGAGAATACATGTGAACACAAAGAGAGAGACTTTTGTGCAAAGTGAAGAAAACCTAAGGCATTTAATCCTCCCAACACCCAAGGCTCTCTTTATGAACCTTCATTGAAGATCTTAAGAGCCTTTATCTTTTTCCCACACTCTATTCTTTAAGATCAAGAGAGGAAAGCAAAGCGAAGGGTTTATTCTCAAGTAAACCCTTATAAGAAGCTCCAAGAAGCAAAGTAGCATTACTTGGGAGCTTGGTGGAAGAATAAGGCCTATCAGCTCATCAAGGAGCAACTACCATTCAAAGAACTACATGCAATACATCAATCTTTTAAGGTAATTTGCATTGACTTATTTTAAAATTCCATAAGACCTTAGTACCTCTACCAGAGACATCGGAGGTTAGACCACTCCCATCGGAAATACCAAGAGTATACCTTGACACTACTACCGGAGACACCGGTAGTGTAGAGTTAGCACCTCCACCGAAGACACCAAACCTGTAGACCATTCCTGCCAAAGACACTGGGAATATATTTAGCAATATCCAGAGATACCAAGTGTGGATAGGTTTTAGAATTTTACCTTGATTGTAGTTATATTCAATCTTTATAAAATCTAGTAGCTCAATGTGAGCTTTAAAGGTGTACATAGGCCAAGTGTTGAACCACTATAAAACACTGTGTTGTGTGTGTTAATCATATCTCTCTTCTCTCTCTCTATCTTGGCATGCTCATTAAGTCATTACATGTTCTTTCATTATAAATTTATCTTGTAAAAAGAACATCTTTGATAAATGTCATTTTATAGAACTTGTAATTTTAAAGAAAATATTTTAACAAGTCAAGTGAAATAATTTTCATATTACATATTAAACATTAATCAAAAGGTAATCAAAAGAATTTGATAAATCCTATTCAGCCCCCCTCTAGGATCAAAACTGGACTTTTAGTTGGTATCGGAGCATAAGCTGCTCTTATACGGTCTAACAACTGGAGTGGAAAGATCGAACTTCTAGAGTTCAGGTCCAAATTGCCAATCTAGAAGAAGCCTACTTAACCTCGAAGCCTCTATTCTTTGGTAGGAATAACTACCCGTATTGGAAAATATGGATGAGTACTTTTCTTCAAGCTAAGGACCTAATGGTGTGGTTGTCAATCCAACAAGGTTGGAAGAGACCTTCTACACCAAAAAAGGATTGGGATGAAACCTAAAAGAAGGCACATGTTGCAAATTACATGGCATTGAATGCCATCTTTTATGGCATTAGCCAAAATGAGTTTAGGCATATTTGCTCACTTACTACGGCTAAAGAAGCATGGGACTTACTAGAAGTAACCCATGAAGGAACTAGTGCGGTAAAAAAGTCAAAGCTTTAAATGATCATCACTAAGTTCGAAGAACGTAGAATGGAAGAAGATGAGAAATTCATCAACTTCTACACTAAGCTTCAAGACCTAGTGAACTCCAAGGCAGGACTGGGAGATCCACTAAAATTGGATGTGATAATAAGAAAAATCCTTAGATCACTTCTGGATAGGTTCACCCCCAAGATAACCACTATTGAAGAAAACAAAGATATAGACACCTTAGTAGTGGAAGAACTTGTAGGGTCCCTACAAAACTTTAAAATGACGTTTAAATCAAATGTCAAAAAGAAAGGTATAACTCTTAAAGTAGAAGAGCTATCTAGCCTAAAAGAAAAATCTGAATATGAAGTAGCATTCATCACAAAGGGCTTTAGAAAATTTTACAAGAAAAATACTAAAATCTTAAGAAGAAAATTTTCATCTAGAAGAACCAAGGATTCATCTAAGGGAAAAGAAATCTCCAAAGATGAAGTCGTTTGCTATGAATGCAAAGGACACAATCACTTTGCCTCCAAATGTGCTAACAAAAGATCTAAATCTAAAGGCAAATATAAGAAGGCAATGGCCGCTACTTGGGATGATAACACTGACAATTCGGAAGAAGAATCATCCAGTGATGAAGAAAAATCTTCACAAGGTGTTATTACATTTATAGCTTTTACTAATACTAATGATGAATGTAGGAGTGAAAGTGAAAAATGAGAGTGAGAGTAAAAATGAAGAAAATAAAAGTGAACTTCAAGAGGCTTTTGATAAACTCTTTGAAGAAAGCACTTCATTAGACAAATTTGTCACTCAACTTCGGAAAGAAAACAAAGAACTACTTAATAAACTAAGTGAAATGAATAATGACCCTTTAGTGAATGTGGAATTATTTGAGAGTAACTCGAATCTTCTAAATGAAAGCCTCAAGCTTAAAGAAACAATTAAACAATTACAGTACTCTAAGGGTTCATCTTTAGAAAAAGAAAACCAAGTCCTAAAACAACAAGTTGATGCATTGGACTTAAGAGTTAAAAACCTAGGATTAATTTTCAATGTGGAAAAAGTAAATAGAAAAGTAGAAAAGAAAAAAATCATTGAGGAAAAAGGAATCCTAGCTAAGAAGGTTCTAAAACTAGAAAACCAAAGGAATGTTGATTCAAGTAACTCTAGAACTCTTGAATTAGAAGAAAAGATCAAAATCTTGGAAACTGAAAAAGGAGAAACAGATAAGGATATACTTGATCTTAAAAGCCAAGTTAATGAGTTAGAAGAAAGAAACAAATGTTTAGACTTAACTTGTTCTCAATTGACTAGAAAGCCTCTAGACTATGTCAAGCAAATTAAAGAGCTTGAGGAAGACAAGATAAAGTCAATTTCCATGCTTACCCAGGGAAACTCTAAGCTTGAAAAGATATTAACAATGGGTTAAGAGAGTGGTGATAGAAGTGGTCTTGGATATAACAATGCAAATACTTCTAATCACAATAAGGGCCAAACAAATTCCTTTGTAAATGGGAAAGAGAATGTACAAAATACTTCTCAACCACAAAGGCTTCTTACCTATAAGGGCAAAGGAACTTCTCAAGCACCTAAAAATCTTGAGAAGAAGCAAATGGGTCAAGCACCCTATCCCAAGTCAAGAGCTTGGAACAATAGGCAAGAGACTTCCTATAAAGAGAAGGCTATAGATATATCTCAAGCCTCAACCTCACATTCTAAGATGTCCTATGGTAGGAAGCCTAGCTCTTCTTTCAAGGAAAGAACTCCCATGAACAATGAAAGAAGAATGAATGCTTGGAGAAACAACTGTCATGTTTCTACTTCTAGATATCCCCCAATCACATGTTATTATTGTGGATTAATGGGTCATGTGAAACTAGAATGTAAAACAAGGATGAATGGTCTTAATGCCAAATCTTTTTAAGAAAGCAAAAAGAAGTTGTATAATCCAAGAAAGAGAGCCTACTTTCAAAAAGTTGAAAATGAAAATCTAGAAAAGAAAAAGAAATTGACTCAAACTAGAAATGTGAAAACTAAGCAAGTATGGGTCAAGAAAGGAGAGCTCAAGTGTCTTATATTCCACACCACTCTTAAAGCGGCAAATACCTCTCAATGGTATCTTGATAGTGGATGCTCAAGACATATGACGGAAGGTAAATCCCTATTCTCACACTATGTTTTTGGAAGGGAGGGAAGTGTGGTTTTTGGAGATGCAAACACTACCAAAAAATTATGGGCGGAGGTATTCTTGAAATACCTGGAGTTCCAACTGTCAAGACCCTCTTTGAAATACTCGTAGGGTATAAGCTCATTCATGGCAGTTAGGAATCCTTGATGACCATCAAGAGAGAGGTCTAGGAAGGGGAAGTGCATGTGTTTTGGTTAAACATCCACAACTCCAACCTTGACACACTCGTATTCCACACCAAGGTCTGTGGTGTTCAAATGGATTTAGATCCCAATGCTCTATCCACCCTACTAGGGATAGATAGGCCCACTGGCCAGGTAGTTCTGTTACCCCCAGAGGATCTCAATAAAGCCACCATCTTTGAGGTCTTCGGTTATGAGGGCACGACATGGTTCGGGAAGCTATAGGCCACTAAGTACCTACTCGAGGTGAGATTGCTCAATTTGATCTTCACCTACAATTTATTCCCAACCACGCACAACAATGACATGCTAGATGCCATGGTTCATGTCATCTATTCCCTCCTCACCAAAAAGGAGGTCAACATCACAGCCATCATGTGCGACATCATCATCTTGGAGGCACACAACTCCAGTGCCTCCCAGCTTCTATCTTATGGCATGATGATCAAATGCATATTGGAGGTTTGTGGGATCCCCTTCCCCAAGGATGCCACCATGTTGAAGCAAGGGGTTGAGATTAATCAGTGCATAATTCATCTGATGCTTTGACTTGGGAAACATTCGAAGAATAGAAGACTGCCCCCTCTGAGGCTGGCCCTTCCACACACCAACCACATCAGCTCCACCACCTCTAGTATAGTCGGAAGTTCCCTAAATTGTAGAGACTTCTGCACCTCCTCCTTCCTTAGCTGCACATGTACCTCTTACACACTAGGGCGAGGCCCCGATGCCTAATTTTGTGAGTGAGAACTTGGAGGGTCTCGAGGAGCTATTAAAATGTATCATTATCCATTTAGAGAATATGGCAGACAAGCTCAATAACATTGAGCTTTGAGTAGAGCGTCTTGAGCGCATTGTCTCTCTATAGCTTCCATATCACCCAGTGTCCGTCTGGACCTTCGCACCCAAAGTGATGAGGACAAAGATGGGGATGAGTGATTTACTTTTTTGTACATCCTTCACATTTTGTACTTTAAACATTTAATATCAATGAAAACTTTCCATTTTGCATATCTCACATTTTATTCTTATGTCCATATCTATACTTATCAATTTCATGACAAAAGGGGGGAGAACAATATACATGGAGTTAAGGGGAGTTAGCGTAGGGATACATGGATGCATGGATATAGGGGGAGTTAATATTCAAAATTTCATTAATTTTAATCTTAATGGTATCCCTTCCCTAATCTAATGAACAAAAATGTAATCACCTTTTGATATCATTCACATTGCATTTCATATGCAAGCTTGCTTGCTTGCGTGTCTACAATTTATTCATTTGACTTTATTATTATTGGCTTGAGAAGGGTATTTTGTGTTAAATGTGATTTCGGGACTTTGAGGCTAAACACTTGAGCAAAAAAGTTGAATTAAGAATCCAAGCACACATCAAGGTGGATTTCAGGAGTTTGAGAGTATAGGACACATCATTCAGTCTTTATTTGTGTAATTGTATAACTCTTTCATTATCATGGAGTCTATAAATTTGTTGCATATCTTCATTGTACTCCATCCATGTATTTATTTGTATTTTATCATGGAATTGTCAAAGGGGGAGATTGTTGATATGATTGTCAATTCCCTAATGTATAAAATACATGGAGTGGTAGATTAGGCATGGCATGAGCATAGTACATATGTGGTCATGTCATAATCATCAAGTGTCCGTGGGTCCCATTGAAGACAAACTCTAAGCACTTGAAGCCAAGGATGGATCCTTCCCCAAGCTGCAGGAGTTCTAGAGTTAAAGATCAAAAGCGTCATCGAACTCAAGAAAGGTATATGAAGGTAAAAAATAATGATAGCCATAGGTTTAAGAGACCTACCAACCTTTACGTAACCTTATGGACCAAGTCATGGCCTTTGCATAAGTCCCAAGAGGCTTAGGTGCAAGATTAAGGAAAAAGAGCATCAAAATAGGGGAATCAAATCGATCCGGGGGTTGTTGGATCAATCCGCACTTACATCAATCCAAGGGGCTGTCGGATCAATCCAACATGACTTGGGACATTTTGTTTGAGACGCTGGATCAATCTGACATCATAGAATCACAAAAAAAAATTTATATAGAGTGTAGTTAGAGGACCAACTGGGATTGGAGATATTGTTGAGCTCTCTCTGGAAGCTGTGGGGGTTGAGATAACAAGGAACCATGTATTATACATAACTCCCTAACAATATTAGCGCTAAGATAACATATAGGCTATGAATCAAAATGCAACATTTAGCTATGTTCGAGTAACCAGGATGCTATGCGGCAATTTATTCATGGTTCAGGGATTGCTGACAGGGCTTATGGGAAACTTTTTTTGGGCTTATTTCGATAGCCATGGGATCTCGAGAGACTAGTGCTACATATCTATTTCACCCATCTAATCTACAAACATGGCTAGCATAATATGTAGGCTATGAAGTGATGATGCCTACCTACACCCCAGACAGGCAGTTTATTTGTGAATGCCTTTCTACAAAGTCGAGGATTGACACGACTCAGCGAACCTATGCGGCCTGTACGATGTATGTTAAGAAGTTTTTTAGCTTACTCTGAAAGCCATGGAGATTCAGAGGAATCCATGCTATATGTCTATTTCAATCAATTTCTAAAGATGATTGTCATGGTATATAGACTTTAGAATGATGTTGACACTTGCCTATACCCAAAAGGCAATCTATCATGTCAACGGTTTCGGTTGTTTCTGGTGAGGCAACCTAGAGTCCCTCACCGAACCTGCGGCGGCCTGATCTGGGCATGTTAAGAAGTTCTTAGGCTTATTCCAAAAGCCATGGAGATCATAAGGGAACAATTCTACATACTTGTTTCAACCAATTTCCAAAGGCAGTTGTCATGATATATGGATAATGGAATGATGTCGACACTTGCCTATACCCCAAAGGCAATCTGTCATGTCAACAGTTTCAGCCGTTTCTAGTGAGGCAACTTAGAGTCCCTCACCAAACCTATGGTGGCTTAAGTAGAGCGTACCTGGAAGTTTTTGGGCTTAACTCTGAAATCCATGGAGATCTCTAGAGATCGATGCTACATATTCATGTTTTGTCATGTTACGTAGGAGATGGAACGATGATCGACATTTGTGATGTAGGCAATCTGTGATGCCAAAATTTAGCCTTTTCTGTGAGGTGGAGTCCTCACTAAACCTTTATATGTTTTGGTCTCAAGGTAAAAAATAATTGATGCCTCATTTTTGACATTGCCATAAGGATGGACTTAGTTGAGGTGGTGACTTATCACCTAGTTGCTTTGTTGGCCAAGAAGACTTCAGGGTTTCATTTTCTTGTTGGTTCATGCTGGGAGATTTACAAGGCTTACTTCAAAATTGTGGGGATCCCTAAGGATCGATTCTACTTCGAAGGGGCCTTTACCCAATTTCATTTTTGAGGAACTAAGGCTTAACTCATTACTAAGGAGCTAAAGCCCAAATTCATTGCTAAAGGGTCAAGGCCTAATTCATTGCTAAGGGGCCAAGGCCCAATTCATTGCTGAGGGGCCGAGGCCCAAATCATTACTTAGGGGCTAAGGCCTAATCCTTCGCTCAGGGGTCGAGGCCCAATTCATTGCTTAAGGACTGAGGCTCAATTCATTGCTTAGGGGCCGAGGCTTAATTCATTATGCAGGGGCTGAGGTCCAATTCATTGCTTAGGAGCCAAGGCCCAATCCATTTCTCTGGGGCCAAGGCCTAATTCATTGCTTAAGGGATAAGGCCCAATTCATTGCTTAGGGGCTGAGGCCCAATCCATTGCTTAGGGTTTGAGGCCAAATTCATTGCTTGGGGCCGAGGCCCAATTCATTGCTTAGGAGCCAAGGCCCAATCCATTGCTCAGGGGCAGAGGCTTGTTCCATTGCGCAAGGGTTGAGGCCCAAATTTATTGCTTAAAGGCTGAAGCTCAATCCATTGGTCAGGGGCCAAGGTCAAATCCGTTGCTTGGGGGCCGAGGTCCAATCCATTGCTTAGGGGTCGAGGCTCAAATTCATTGCTTAGGGCCGAGGCCCAATTCATTGCTCAGGGGCCAAGGCCTAATCCAGTGCTCAGGGGCTGAGGCCCAAATTCATTGCTTGGGGCCAAGGCCTAATTCATTGCTTAGGGGCAGAGGCCCAATCCATTGCGCAGGGGTTGAGGCCTATTCCATTGCTTAGGGGCCAAGGCCTAAATTTATTACTTAAAGGTTAAGGCCCAATCCATTGGTCAAGGGCCGAGGTCCAATCCATTGGTCAGGGGTCAAGGCCCAATCCATTGCTCAAGGTTTGAGGCCCAAATTCATTGCTTAGGGTAAAGGCCTAATTCATTGCTCAGGGGCCAAGGCCTAATCCATTGCTCAAGGGTTGAGGCCCAAATTCATTGCTTAGGGTTGAGGCCCAATTCATTGCTCAGGGGCCAAGGCCTAATCCATTGCTTAAGGGCTGAGGCCTAAATTCATTGCTCAAGGCCGAGGCCCAATTCATTGCTTAGGGGTTGAGGCCCAATCCATTGTTCAGGGGCTGAGGCCCATTCCATTGCTCAGGGGCTAAGGCCAGAATTCATTGCTTAGGGCTGAGGCCCAATTCATTTGACAAGGGGCCTCGGCCTAAATTTCATTACTTGGGGTCTAGACCTAGATCTCACTACATGCTATTTGATTAGAGGTGATATATCAATCTCTCTTGATAGAGGGTGATGTATCGTCTCTGTTCTTTGCTTAGGCGATGAGGCATCATCTCCAGCTTTTGCTTCGCCTTGAATGGCCTTTTGCTAAGCCGTGAATGGCTCTTTACTGGAGGTGATGCTTCATCTCAATTTACTTCTTTGAAAGGTGATGGGTCATCTCCAATCACAATTGATGGGAGATGACGCATCATCTGCAAAAAAAATTTTTGGAGATGATGTATCATCTCCAACTTTGCGTGGCCGTGAATGGTGCTCTACTGGGGATGGTACCTCATCTTGATTTGTTTTTTTCTTTTTTTGCTGGGAGGTGAAGTGTCATTTTCAATCACAATTAATGGGAGATGACACATTGTCTCCAGTTTTCTTGGGGAGATAATGTATGATCTCCAACTTTTCTTGGTTGTGAATGGCACTTCGTTGGAGATGATGCTCCATCTCAATTTTTTTTGTTGCTTCTTGATCCTAGAGTCATCGACAACTGTGTAGAAGGCTTCCCAAGTGATATGGATGATGCTTCCTAATGATTGACAGTGTTGATTGATTGATGATTAAGATTTGAGGCCTGGAGTGGTTGGACTTTGCATTTGCTTTTGAAAGAGGTTTTGAAAATTTATTTTGTAGAAATCTTCTATTGATTTGAAAAGTTGTGCCCCTCAGGGTCTTTGAAAATTAGTGTTGCCCTATTGTATTATTCTTTGAGTGCATAGGGTCATGTTTTCATATGCTAATGATGCCATGCCTAGTCCAGGCCAAGTATAAAAGGTTTACAAGTTTTGGATATTGAATGTGCCTCTCTATGGAGAGTGAGATTACATGCCTATGTTTGAGGTCTTTGCTCTTGATTTGTCAAAAGATGGTCTTTGATGATGTGTGGTCATGACTTTATTAACTTGACTTCACTTGGGGTGCCATTTCTGGTTTTCACCCTAGGTGCTAACTTAATTTTACTCCCTTTTTTGCCCCTGTTTACTAGGACTGAGGTAGAGTGGCATTTTCAATTTTCACTCTGAGCTTTGCAATATTTCTTTTTGTCTTTGTCCTTTTTTTACCATTATACTCAGACAAGTTTGGGCTTTTTGGAAGGTGACTAGACGAGGTACATGTTCTTGTTCCAACTTGGTTGGCTGCTTGACTTGTGTAATGTTGACTTTTGCTCAGACCAATGTGTGAGTAGTTACTTTGCTGAATGAAAGGTTTACTGATGGTTTTCAAGGTCTGTCTTTAAGTAGGCAAGATTGAAAGGATTTGGAAATATAGATATGAAATGGCTCTTGATCAGAGGCTGATTGTGATTTGAAGATTATGGTTCTCTACAGAATACTCATTTCTTGAAGAAGATTATGGTTCTGTACAAGATTTCTATGTTTTGAAGAAAATCATGGTTCTCTATAAGTTTCCCATGTTTTGAGGAAAATCATGGTTCTCTGTAAAATGCCCATGTATTGAAGAAAATCCTGGTTCCCTACAAAATCCTTGTACGTTTTGGAAAAAATTGAAATTGCTAAGTGCGTAATCCTAGAGGAGGGGTGAATATGATTTCTAAATTTCTTTAACCCCTTTAGAGATGTTAAAACTAATTTTAATTCAATTTTAGTATTCTTAGAATTAAACCAAGTGTATGTGTGCTATAAATTGTCTACTCAAGAATATTGTCAGGTGGTGTGCAAGAGTAGGTACAAGCTTAATAGTAGAGGGATAAGCAATCACAAAATCAATCCACAACACAAGATTTATAGTGGTTCAGCCACACCGGGGTCGACGTCCACTTTCAACTACTCAATTTTATTAATCAATCTTTTATAATGATTACAAGGTAATGAGAAAAACTTAATTTACGTGAATGGTGTCTCCAAGCTAAGGTCTTATAATTCGTTAACTGGCATCTTCGATCGATGACACAAGGGATAAGGTATATAGGTTAACCTTAAGCTACGTACTTGGTGTCTCCGGCAAGCATGTCCTTGGTTGTCTCTAGACCGAGGACTTACAATTCGTCACACGGTGTCTCCTACAATTAACTCAAGGGAATATGGTATCAATACCAAGATGGCTCTCAGTAACCAAATGTGTTAGTTTAAGTCCAAGTATGGGAATCAAATTCCCAATATATAGTGTGACTCTTAATAGCCTAATATGCAATAAGATCAACCAAGGGAATCAATGTCCGTATGTAAGTAGTAGCTCTCAATAGCCAAATATGCCAATCCGATCAAGTAGTGAACTAATGTCCCAATGTAGAGAATGGATCTCACTAGCCAAAGATGCCAATATGTATAGTCTCTACTCAAGCAAAGGAAGTGTGTGACAGCCTCTAAAGAAGGAAAATATGCATATAGAATCACACAACAGTTAAAGCTTCTATGTAGGCAAGTATAAGTAAAGCACAAGAAGGACAATATCTCATGGAGATGAAATCTCAAAGGATTCACAAATAGTGGTGGTCTAAGTATGCAATATAACCACAAAATAAACTATTATATAAGCAAATTTTAAATGTGAAGCAAAATCTTTACCTCAACTATAAGGTTGGGAGTTTGAATGCTAGGAAGTGTAGGAGCACCATCCTCGATCTTCCTCCCTCTTCTCCTGCAAAGGAAAACTCCTTTGTGGTCATAAGAGAGAGAAACAACTCTTTTATTGTCTTCTAGTTGCTTGGAAGCTTAAGTGAGAGTGTAAACAGAGTGTAGATCTAGTTGAGCTCTTTTCCTTTCCCAAGAACCCT
>JAOXJP010149246.1:0-13156 GCA_025762735.1 Platanus orientalis | reverse complement strand
CAGAAGTTGCTACACAAGAGACGTTAAATTTAGACGATTGATGTATATTTTTGTAATGTATGTAATGACATTATTCCCAAACTTTAATTAGGCTACCATATGATCTTAGTGCTTTTCTCGTCTTCATCTTTCTTAATACCTCTTTAACTTTCACACTTTAATCCCATGAAGATACCAATTCCTATCCTTCACTTTGTCAACTTGTTAACTATGATATTAGCAATACAAAATGAAGACCACATATACACTTTGGGTGTCACTGAGTGATTTAGTTAAATTTTCCATTTAGTTACCCATTCGATAGTTAAGAACTTAATGTTGCAAATAAGGTGTGAATTTTGGACACAAGCCTATTTAAGTATGAAAAAAAATTATATCTGGGAAATTGGAATCACTTCTGCTCCCCACCCCCTATCACTAATAACTTACTCCACGTGATTGCCAAATCAAATGTGGTATAACAATGAACATCATTTCTTCTTCATTTATGCATTTTGTTGCACTAACATTAACCTTCTATAGATGCCAGCACTTAAAGGTGCAAAACCTCAATATAAAAGATGTCCAACAAATTCATATTTTTTTTTGAGAAATGTCTGAGTGTCTAAGCTTTCAATCTAATGGTAATCGCACTAGAGAAATTTCATCTAATAACGAATTCAAAGTAAATAAAGATGTATTATGAAGTACGGAAAAAATGTATCTTAAGAAACAAAACAAGTTTATGTTTACAGATCTCTCTCTCTCTCTCACATCTAATTTCTGGAGTTACTACGATTATGGCGTAAGAAAGTGTGAAAAGTGTGCCTATTAGAAGCGGTTAGACCAATTGTATCTTCAGAAGCGGCAGGTGGATCTAATCTCAGGTCACAGAGCAGGTGTACAGACTGATGCTTCTGACACATCAGTGGACGCTCTTGACCTATTGGCACTGGTGCGATTTCTTCTAACTAATGTTGTCGGTGGTACACGAGATCTACGCGAAGTATTGACATCCATATCTGTTACAAACCGAATTAACCATCAGAAAAAGATAAAAACGACCAACCCCATTAGATTGGGACAATGATTAGAGTAAGCACATACCTTATATAGAAAAATGCAAACTTGAATAGCAAAGATCAACCTAGCAAACAAAAGAAAGGTACACTTGCGGTTGTAAAAAAATTGAACATATATCCTCCATTATGGCTAGATTACATCCCCAAATGAATATTTTTTTCATCATAATATTCCAAAATTTTTGCATCTTTTTCAAGTAGGCAAGTTATTTTCTATTTTCTTGGCTTGAACAAATTCAATTCAATTGAATCTGGAGGGAAGTTAATTATGGTATTTTCAACTTCAATATATATGGCAGGTAAAACTGGGGGTGTCAAGAACACACTATGCAATTCATTCATATAGACCTTAGAGGAAGACACAGTCTACACTTACATATATGCAAATAAATCACATAAATGAACCAAACCCATGAATTTTATGGCATGCCCCTTCTTTCTATTTTCTGATTGGTGAATCATATGTTATGCATTAGTTACTTGGTTTGCTTGGTTGTTTCACAATATGCTGAATGCCCAATAAAATCATAAGAGAGATAGCAAAATCATTAAATTTGTAAGGTACAACAATTTCATTAAATTTGTTTCATGTTTTTTTTTTTATTCTATTCATTTTTTTTCATGTTTTTATTTTCCATTCAGAGGTACAGATCCGAACAGGACCCAGAGCGTTCGAACGGGACATATACCATCGAACAATAGGGGTCCCGTTCGGACCTGTACCATCAAACAGTAGTAGGTATAAAAAAAAAACATTGAAAATAAAAAAATTTACCTATGGGGGAGGAGGAGGCAGCGACGGCAGGGAGCTGCTGCGGTGGTGGTGGCGATTGGGATTGGATGGTTGGACGGCCAATAGCACTGGCTGGAAGAGGGAAGACAAGAGAAAGAAGGGAGGAAGAGGAAGAAGAGAGGAAAAAAGGAGGAAGAAGAAGAAGGGAAGAGAGAAAAGAAAAAGGAAGGGAGAAGAGAAGCTTCATTACGCAGGGAGAGATAAGAAAGAGGGAGGGGGTGTGGTGAGAAAAAATAAAAACAAAAGGGGTTTAGGGTTTGTGGGTATTTTGGAAAATTCATGAGGTGTTGTGAGCAAAAAGGGGGGCCTGGTGAGCTCAAGGGTGTCATGATCAAATTTGAGGGTGCAAATAGCTTCTCCCATAAAAAAAAAAAAATGCTCACTTCAAAATGTAGGTGTCCAAAAAGAGGCAACGAATTCAAAACTATATCATGTGTCATTCTGTGGAACGTCTACAAAGGTTTTTCCATCACAGACAATCATTATCAGCGAAGGAAGGGCCAGTGGCCTTGAAAATGAGGACTGCTATGCTGTAGCAAATTTTGCTATAGCTTTTAGTAGGATGAACAAAAAACATATTTTTATATCATGCTACAAAAAGTTATACCAAAAATTGCTACAGCTGATTCTCTCCCTAAAACTCCTCTATTGGGTGTTGCTCCTGCTCCAATTCAAGTGGATAATAGATATGGAAATGGGTCAGGTTAAATGGATGACCCAACCCTTGGGCTTGACTTGGATTCTCTTATATTGCTCCTGTTCCAAATTTCCAATCCAATGAACTGGGTTGGGTTAACTTTGTGACCCGCTCCACATTGACTCTATTTGGGTGGGTTTGGGTTAAAATACTCGAGTCAAAGTTAGATCACAGGGGAAGAATTTGGGTTAAAATACTATCAAAACTTTCTTGAACAGCTTTGAATCTCTCTCTCATTTTCTGTTATTTTTTCCTTATTTTATTGTTCTTTACTGACTTTCCTCTTTTATACTATATACCACTTCAATCTGTCCTGTATGCTGCCCCAATTTGCCAATCTCATCGGTTGGACTGGGTCAAGGTCGGGGTTAAGGTCAATTGGGTTGGTCAGAGACCCATATTGAGCCCAACGACCCATTCCAATTTTATAAAATAGGATATTCCATGAATTACTTAATTTTGATGATGTATAAAAGTAGGATGGAGTGGAGAAATTTGTGGAGAATTTTTTCTTCGAAAATTGGTCAATGGTTACATACTTACATGTATATCCCCAATTTAGAAGGATGACATCTTCATAATCAGTTTCTTCTTACCAAAATAAATAAATACAAAATATAATAATAATAATCGGATCCTGGTAAAGCTATTTTAATTAAAAGAACTACATGAAATATATTATAAAGGGTTAATTACATAATGCCCCTTGGACTATTAGACAATATAAAGATCCTCCCTCAATTATCAAAAATGTTGTAAACCTCCTTTGAATGACATTATTGATTTCAAAAATCTCCCTGCCGTCAGTTGTTCGTCATCGACTTATTCAAACGAATCATGTGACCAAAAGGTTTTGTTTAAACCCAAAACTACCCTTATGACACATGGAAATGTTATACAATAATAAAAATGTCCTTTTCTCTTCGGGATATTCTACAAACATAAAAGGGTAATAACAAAACCAGCCCTACATTTTAGGACCAGGGAGGTTACCTTCAATCTGCACCCAATTCCATTAACACGTCACAATCAGAAAATCAAATGTTTTCATTTGGGTATTAAAAAGAAGAAAAATTAATTAAAGGAACACCATAGCAAATTGAATTAAAGTAAAATAAGAAATTATAAAGAACCCACCAATACGAACCATAGAGTTTATTGAAGAAAGAAACCATTCAATCTTCTCTTGAAGAAGAAACCTAATTCATTAAACCTAATTCCACTAGTTCTTGATTACATTGTCGATGTGACTTAGAGAGGATATGAGCGATTTGGTCAATCACCGGCCTGTGAAATAAGGTAACCCAAGAAATAAGGTAACTAGAGCACCAGAGAGCATAAGGCAGGCGACAAGAGAGCATATGGAAATCCTTCGACTTACCAGAGCTTCAAGTTTATTTGGGTATGGTCTCAAAGGCTAGCACCCACTAGGACTGCATATAGAAATCCTTCAACTTATCTAAATTCACATCTGGTCCATTAAACCCACTGGATACACGAGACACAAATACATCCTATAAACTCATATGACGTTTCTAATCAACCACTTCTTGACAAAGTTGAGTATATTGGATAATTTGTTTTACATATCTATGAACTACAAATAATATTTAACAGTGAATTAAGCTTTATAATCTAGAATAAGTTCAAGAACCAATTGATCATTAAAAGGCACTTGTAGTCTGAACCATCGACAAGATAAGTGTCGTAGCTCCCAATAGATGCTGCCACCAAAGCTTGTTATAACTATTGTTATACAATCACAAGAAATTCAAATTTGAAAAAAATTAACTTGGAACAAATAGAAGAGATAATTAAACTAATATTAGTGATTGAATAGAAATCAACACAAATAGAAGATCAAAATTGGTGTAGAGAACTAATTATGCAATATTCTAATTTCAATCACAAATAACTAATATAAAATTAATATAGAGAAAATCAATAGTATAAATAATCAGAAAATGAAATCAAAATAAACGTATCATTTTGTGTCAAGGTGTGTCCAAACACACTGTCCTAAACAGTATTTGCTTCCCTCTAATCGGCACAACAGGGTTTTTTGGTGACCCCCTCCTAGATTCAACAACACTGGCTTCTCCAACCCGCACAGTTTGAGAAGTTCATCAGTGAATGACAATGATTGTGATTCAAGTCCAATACAAGAATTCAAGAAAATGTTTGCAAACAAACTACAGAGTGTTTGCAAACTAAAAACAAAGAAAAAAGAGAAAAAGAAGAGAGAAGATACAGATTTTCTAAGTATATTTAACGTGTAAACACCCCTAATATTTATAAATTATTTAAAGGCACTTTTGAATTATGTCTACAGATGTTTAGACACCCATAGGCATGAAAATCAGTCCACTTGTGTCTATAAACAAGTTATACAACCATTTGGAAGAGAAAATGTTTGAAACTAAATAGTTTTTTTTTTTAAATTGCGCACCCATCGAACTGATCTGAATTGGTACGGGCATAGTCGGATTGATATGGACTCACCTGGACTAATCCAAGTGGTTTTTGTCTGCATAATTTTTTTCTCTATAAAACACATGGAATGATCCAAATATTTTCATATCAATCCAAATTAACTGGATCTATTCGATGTATTAAAGATTCAATATTTTGAATCTTCAATATAACAAGCCCCCACATATTCAAAATATAAATAATAAAATCAAATTAATTTGGATTTGAACCAATGAAAACTGAATGCAATGATACCGGTGTCTTTTGGACTTTGAACCGATACTTAAGATATACAAGTAAAGATTATTGAATCTTGATAGAGTAAACTCTTTTGAAACATTCGTCATTTGTGTAAATTTGCCAATTCTACAACCCATATATAGTTTCCTCAAACTTCGTCATTCTATACAATTTAACACATTTCGACTTTGCTTTACTCTTGGTTTTTATGAGTGTTTCAATAAATTTAGCCCAAGTTCTCGTAGGAAGTGGCCCCACTTCCACAATCATATAGGTGAATTCATCATATTCAAATTGTAACTAACTGCACCACCTTTAGGCTATGAATTCATTAAGAGTTACAACTCAACTCGCACTTTTATGTTGCATTTGAACGTACTTCATGGAATCTCTAATAACATAGGTTGAGTATCCATCACATTAATTCACAATTAGGCTAACATTCCCAGCCCCTTCAATGTATTTTTCACCACTTTTTCTATCAAGTGATTTTATCAGAGGATCAGTTGAATTCCATTCTAACCTTACAAAGTTTAGTAATATAATACAATTATTCAACATTCTCCTTATAATGTTATGTCATAGACATATATGTTTATTCTTTCTGTTGTATGTATTATTTTTGGATTTAGCTATAATCACTTTATTATCACAAAGGATTGACATAGATTGAACTGGTCTATTCCACAATAGAATATCTACTAAGAGATTTCTTAGCCACTCAACTTCAGCTTCTACCTTCTCAAAGGCAATGAACTTAGCCTCTATAATCAAATGTGCTTCACAAGTATGCTTGGTTGATTTCCAAGAGACTACATGTCATGACCTGAATTATTGGGTTGTGGTTCGACCCGAATCCAAATTCGTGACACTGGATGACACATCCCGAACCCGTATCTCATGGTGGGGTGATCTCGTTTTCAGAGTGTGACACTCGTTCACTTTTGTCACTTTCCATATAAATTTAACTCTATTTCTTTTTATCCATTTAAGCACATTAAAACCATATACGAATCACAATGGAATATTACTAATAATGTGAACAACCATTCACATGCATCTAATGCAGCAGATTACTCATTCATTTACCTTTAAACATGTAGAGTGCAATGGAATAGATAACACCAATAGTCCAAAAACTAAGTGCAGTGAAAATAAACCATTACCAAGTCTATGCTAATCTAAGGTAGATACAAGTTCATAACCAACTAAAGGCTTCCACAAGCCAATAATACAACTCCCAAATGAGATAAATGTAAAACATCTCAAGTCTAATATCTAACTAGAATGGAAACAAACTATCAAATCATCAAGCTTGGACTCCTAATCCAACGTCCCTTATATATGCATTCCAAGTGGCTCCTAAAGTTCCATGTCCTCTATATCTCCATCTATAAGGTGGTGTCAATTGGAGTAAACTTGATAGACTCAGTGAAATGGTATGTAGTTTATATAACACAAATGAGGCCAAAGTAAACATAATAGCATATAAGATGAATCAAAGTAGAATAAAGAATTGAAATGCATATGCCAGTGCAACAAGTATGCTATACATGAAGTTCCAAAATTGATCCTAGAGGGGGGTGAATAGGATATATTTAAAAAAAATTCAATTACCCCAAATTCAATTGATTGTTTTAATTAGTTACGTTGTTTCTAATGTTTGATTGCAATTGAAATGAGTATATGTATATAAAATGTGTTCAATTGTATTGCATGAAGAATATATCAATATGTGCAATGTTTGACAATAAAAATAACAATTTAAGGGCAAACCACAATCAATCACAATATACACAAGATGTATAGTGGTTCGGCACAATGACCTACATCCACTCTCAAAAGCTCACTACTGAGCTGAGTAATTTTATTAAGATTGATAATATTACAATCAAGGGTAAAATTAACTAAAAGCCTAATTTACTTGCCAAACAAGCTACACTTGGTGTCTCTAGCAAGTGTGGTCTATGGTCTGCTCTTCTGGTGTTTTCGACGGAAGAACTATGGGTCTACACTACTAGAGTCTCCAGCAATAAATGAGAGTGGTCTCAATAACTTAATACAAAATAAATGCAAGAATTACCTCTTTGAAGGTTGGTGTTGCCTTGTACATAAGATGGGGTTGCTCATCCTTGAGATAGATGTAACTATAGCTCCTTAATTGCTTCTTGGTTGACTCCTTAAGTTAGTTGAGCCAACACCGATGGGTTGCTCCTCCTTGAATAAAATGTGACTCTCAATCCCATTATTTTTCTTCTTGGGTTTTTTCTTTTGGACAACCCTTGTAGCCTACCTCCAAAAGATATGCCTTAGCAAGGTTGAAGATATGGCAATGGAATGGTCTTGGGTATGGATTTTTCTATCTAGGCATAGAGAGAGATTATCCAAAGATTAGAAGAACTAAACCTCTCAAGATCTACCACAATGGACAAAATGAGCTTTCTAGTAAATGAGATTTTAGCAAGAACCATTACATTGCTCATGGGTGCTCATCCTCTTTTATATTGGATGAAAATGATCCTAGTACATTAGATTAGAACGTTCTCAAACTATCAAATGATATTGGCCATTGATTATAAACGGATTTTTAAAGTTTAGACCTTTATACAGTATTTTCACAACTTTGGATCAATCCTGTATCGATCCTAGATTGATCCTGGATCAATCAAGGTATAAAAAACACTCAGAACCTGCAATTTGAGAGTTGCTGATTCGATCCCGGATCGATACAAGTAATTTGGATCGAAGTGAATCAATCCTGGATCAATCCAAATTCCCTGTATTGCCTTATAAAGACTTAGAAATGCTACAGAGGTCTTCGGATCGCTCCTTCATGGTTTGGGAAGGTTCTAAGACCTTTAGAACCCTTCCTTGGACCCTTGATTCAACTAGACTACTTCACATTACCTTATTTACCTTATGAGAGCTTGGAGTAATACGTGAATCATTCGGGATGATTTGGCGACTCTCGGATTGTCCTCTTGAGGATTTCTTGGCACTTGATGATGATCTTCATGAAGCTTGAACCCTAGAACCTCTTAGACTCTAACATGACTTAACTCATGTCCTAGTCTATACATTGCATGTATTTAAAAATTTATGGAATTTACAACATATTACATTTACAATACATACATCCTTACTATGATTCAAAATATATTTGTGCTACAAAAAAACCATGCGGTTTTTCAAATAAGACCAATGAAACTATAGATGTGTTATGTGCTATATGCTGTAAAATAACCATATAAAGTGAAAGTGAATCAAAACCAAATTGTGCATATGCTATATTCTAACCCATGCAGGTCTCCATTAAATACCGAAACTAAATGTAAATAAATAAAAAGAGGTCCCTACCAAACCAAAACCAAAGGCAAAATGGTTTATGCTAGCCCTCCAACAAATTACCCACCTCCCTAAGGATGAAACTCACAAGTCTCTGAATGCTTGCATACCACCCTCTGAGTGGGGCTCTCATATCTCCGAACACTCGTTTACAACCTTACGAGTGGGGCATGCGTGTCTCTAGATGCTCATGTACATTCCTATAACTAGGGCATACATATCTCTGAATGCTCGTATACTATCCTACAAGTTGGGCATCAATATCTCTGAGTGCTCGCATACTTACGAGTGGGGCATGCACATCTCTGAATGCTCACATACCACCCTACGAGTGGAATATCAATATCTCCAAATGCTTGTATACAATCCTACAAATGGGGCATACACATTTTTGAATGCTCAATACCGTCCTACGAGTAGGACATCAATATCTTTGAATGCTCTCATATAGCCGTACAAGGGGTGTACACAACTATGAATGCTCACTTACCACTCTATGAGTGGGGTTAACTTAAATTTATCACTCAAATTTGATCAAAGTTCATATCACATGCCGATATATTGTACACTGTCTTCTTCCCAACACATGAGTCTAACAAAAGAATCATTTCACCTAACAATGCGCAATCTATTTAGTTCATTATATAAGAGTGGGTAAACTCTTCCAAAGTCATATATATAAGGAATAACCTTTCCCAATCTATTCATTATTATGTCATAAGGCCTAACACACATAGGGGTCTTCGGACCCAATAAGGGCAATTCCCACATAGGGGTACCATATCAAATTTGAATGTGCAAAACCGATTTATCAAATCCATGCTTATGTAAAGTAATGTAATTAATACATAAGTATGCCATATAAAAAGATATTCATATGTCCTATCTCATAAAGAGTCAAAAGACCAAAGAGAAAAATTACATTTAAGGGGTTAAATACCGAAATGCAAATGAAGATGTTTGACCTAATTCTAAGGATATATAAGATGCTCATGAATGTAGAACATTTTCATGCCAAATACCATCAACAATAAAAACAAAATAGCCCAAATTCCCTAAAACTCATTTAGAAGTACGAATAAGATGCCCCATGAAAATACCAAAATACACAATGCTAAAAACAACGTGCTCATGCTACCAAAGTTACCAATAGATGTAAAGTACCCAATGTAGTATATAGAACTTATAAGATTCTAACATGAGAATTAATAGAATTGACATAAATCAACATGGATTAACATGAAGCAAATGAAATCTACTAAAGTGAGTAGTAGGCTTATGCAAAGAGTTCAAAGGCATCCAAGAGACATGTAAATCATGGAGAACTAATCATATGACAATTCAACAAATAGGTAAAAATCAAGAAATTAGGAATTCTAAAAGGGAAATCAAAGGGTAAACCAAGATATAACATAGAACCTTCTAAACCATCCAAATCATACAAATCCAACTCTAAAACCTTTCCAAATAGAGTAAAAGTTATCAAACTCACTCAACAAAAATACTAATATCAAGTGACTAACTCCATTTTTAGTTATCTCATGAAAATAGTGTAGTAAAACCTTTCTAATGTACTTGAATCAAAGGAACTAAAATCAAACTCAAAAAAGTAAACATTCTCATAAAGAATAAATGTAAATCCACCAACCAAAATCACAAATCTTTGAAACATAAAATGTGAATCATACTTCTATGAACTTAAGAATGAAAAGTGTGCATAAACTACATATAGACTCACACAAGCCATGAAACCAAGATCTTACATAAAAAAATAATCATACTTATAAATAAAAAAGATGTAAATCCATCAAATCAAGCTTATTTTCTATCAATCTAAAATCTTAGGAAGAGAAAGTGTGCATAAATTACATATCCACTCACCAATAGCTCCAAACCTTATTTCTAAGAAACTCATCTTCCACAACTTGTTTTCCTTTTGATGTTTTCCCTTCTTCAAAGAGTAAACAATAATTTCTATAGTTAAAATCCATAAATAAAAGGTAAGAAAATGTAAATAAGTCTTAATCTAGACTAAATCTAAGCTCTAGCAACTTACCTAATACTTGGAGAAGAAGATTCCCTCATTTATCCTAAATCTCTCAATTCTCTCTTACTCTTCCTTTTTTATGTTCTAAATGGCCTTTTGGATCCAAATGAGGTCACAATGTGGTTATATTTTGTCACAATTGAGATCTCACATATATGAGGTCAAATCAGAGTGTGTCACATCATTTCATTCATGTATTTATTTTTTCTAGATTCTCAGGTCGTGACCGATCACAGATCTATAACCCATCACGCCCATGAGTGATTACTGATCTTTTAATTGATCACGTTCGTGATCCATCAGGGATCTTGTGATCGGTCACAAGTATGACCCATCATGGATCTTGTGATCTGTCATGAATTTTCGTAGAACCCCATCTGAGCAAAACCTGAGAGTTGTGATCTTAGATCGTGATTTATCACTCTCGTGACCCATCAAGGATCTTGTGATCCGTCATAGTGGGTATGTTATGAATTTTTCAATACTTACTTTTCACAAGAAAAATGACCATAATTTTTTTCTTAAAAACTCCAAATTATGCACCGTTTGAGGCATTGGAAAGTAGACTCGTAGACCTTTCCAATGATGTATGGTTTTAACTCAAATTATTTTGGGATTGGTAAAGGTTTTCTTGTGAAATTATCCCAACTACGCTATTAAGACAATTTTTAGACTTAACAAATTTATGATTTATCTTTGTTTTCCTCACTTTTAATTCATTCTATTTGGTCCCAGACACCATAACAAACTTTTAAAAAAAATGTTTAGAGACAATTTTACCATTACCATATTTAATTAAGTTTTTACCCTCTATGAGCATTGTGGGGTGTTACGCTACACCTTGACCAAGAGTGAACATATATCCACATGTTGATTTGGTATCTATTGTATCAGATATCTAATTTACATCACAATATCCTTCAAAGACGAGAGGTGAACCACTATAATACAAATTGTAGTAAATTGTTCATTTTAAATATTTAAGTAATTTGACTACTGCGAACTAGTGTGTGTTATTTGGATTATGAATATATCTACTCAATCTTCTTATAACACATGGTATGTCTGGTCTATTGTGGTTTGATAAATATGTCAAACTATCTAGTTCTCTAGCATACTCTATTTGGGCTACTGGACCCTCCACATTTTTTCTCAAGTTTATGCTAGAATCACATGGAGTAGACACTAAACTAGTATCAAAGTGTCCAACTTTTCTCAATATCTTTTTTATATAGTGTGATTGATTTAACATTAGTCTACTAGATTTTCTTAATATTTTAATTCCTAAGATTACATATGCCTCACCTAAATCTTTCTTATAAAATTTTGATAAAAGAAATTTTTTTTATAGATTTAATTACTTCTAAGTTTATTTTAAATATTAACATATCATCTACATAAAGATAAATAATTACTCTACAGTTTTTGGTGAATTTACTATACACACATCTATTAAATTCAATCACTATATACCCATTATATGTTAAAGTTGTCTCAAATTTCTTGTGCTATTGTTTAAGTCCATACAAAGACTTGACTAATCTACACATCTTATGTTCTTGTCGTGGCACTATGTACCCTCCAAGTTGTTTCATATAGATTTCTTCTTATAAAACTCCATTTATAAATGTTGTTTTGACATCCATTTGATGTGTAATCAACTTATGGATTGTAGCAATTGTAGACAACACTCTTATTGTTGTTATTATCGCAACAGGAGCATATGCATCAAAGTAATTAACATCTTCCTCTTGTTCACATCCTAAGGTTACCAACCTAGCCTTAAACTTGATTATTGTACCTTTTGATTTTAATTTCTTTATAAATACTTATTTACATTCTATGAGTTTAGTATCTTTAGGCAACTCTACTAATTTTCAAGTATGATTGACCATAATAGATTTCAAATCACTATCTATAGCCTCTTTCCATAATATAGCATCTAGAGATCTTATGGTTTCTTTATAATTTTTGGGAACATTCTCAACAAGATAGATGTAATAATCATTTTTAATGTAAGCTTTCCTTTTTTATTTTTTCTCTTCGTCTAATTTCGGATATATCTTTATCTTCTTATTCTACTTTTTCCTCTTTTTTTTTTCTTCTATTGTTTTCTTTTCTTTATTTTTGTTCTCTATGTTGTTAGATATTTTATTATTCATAGGAAATATATCCTCAAAGAACTCAACATTAATTGCTTTTATGATTATATTTAGTTCTAATTTATTATTTTTAAATTTCATAATTAAAAACCTATATACAACACTATTTTTAGCATAATTTATAAATACACAATATGAAGTTTTAGTCTTTTAAATACTAATTTTCTTTTATTAGGTTCAGGTATACCTACTTTGGCTAGACATCCTTATACTCATAAATATTTAAGATTGGGTGCATGACCCTTCCACAATTCATATGGGGTCTTACTACTTTTTTTATGTGGGACTTTATTTTGTATATGACAGACAGATCCTTTTGGGGGGGGGGGGGGGGGGGGG
>JAOXJP010149235.1:0-13156 GCA_025762735.1 Platanus orientalis | reverse complement strand
AAGTGTTGATAAAGTTTCATTGTTATAAGGTTATAGATATTGAAAAGCCATTGTATTGATATGAGAATTGTGATAGAGGTTGTTGTTAATGTATTGTATGACTGTTATAGAATTTCTGTAAAAAATTCCATAAAAAGTGCTTAGATAGTCAAGCAAATTTCATTGATTTTAAATTAGCATTGTATTGTGTTAAATATGTTGGAGACTACACTGTTATAATATAGCATATAAAGAAGTGATTGTATTGAGTAAAATTAATAAAGTATTAAAGTAATGCATGTGTATGGTGTAAATGGTTATTTTACCGGGGATTATAAATGATTATCACATGGCTCTTTTCACCGGAGATAAAATTGGTAAATCAAGTGGCTCTTTTCACCGGAAATAAAATTGGTGAATCACGTGACTCTTCTCACCAGAGATAAAATTGGTGAATCAAATGGCTCTTCTCACCGGAGATAAAATTGGTGAATTAAGTGGCTCTTTTCACTGGAGATAAAATTGGCGAATCACGTAGCTCTTGCACCGAAGATAAAATAGGTGTATCATGTGGCTCTTCTCACCGGAGATAAAATTGGTGAATCACGTGGCTCTTGCACCGGAGATAAAATAGGTATATCAAGTGGCTCTTCTCACCGGAAATAAAATTGGTGAATCATGTGGCTCTTGCACCGGAGATAAAATAGGTGTATCATGTCGCTCTTTTCACCGGAGATAAAATCGTGACATTGACATCGTATTATATTGCATTGTCATTGGCTCATTCATACATAAGATTTGAATGTATCGTATCGTATCGTATTATCATTGTTAAAGTATTGTTTACATGTATAGTCATTGTCATTGTATTATCGTATTTCTTTATAGCATTAAATGCTTATTAATATAGAATTGTTAAAAAATATATATAGAAGATCGTAAAAAGTGTTATATGTTAAAAGTAATGTTACAACATGTGTTAAAATAAAGTAGAATTAGAAAATAATAATGTAAAGATCGTATTTTTCATTCATACAAGAGATTTGATCATATTGTATTGTATTGTCATTGTTATGGTATTGATTACGAGTATAGACATTGTCATTGTATTGTTATCATATTTTCCTTCCAATATTAAATGCTTATTGATATAGAATTGTTAAAGAAAAAATAAGTAAGATTGTAAAGAGTGTTACATGTTTAAATGTAACGTTACAACATATATAAGATAAAGTGGAATTGAAAAATAGTAATGTAAAGATCGTATTTCTCATTTATGCATGAGATTTGATTGTATTATATAGTATTGTCATTGTTATAGTATTGTTTATAAGTATAGATATTGTCATTATATTATTATTGGATCTTGTTCATAGTATCAAGTGTTTAGTGATATAGAATTATTAAAAAAAAGATAAGAAAGATTTTTGAAGAATGTTATATGTTCAAAAGTAATTTTACAGTTTATGTTCATAGTATCCGTATCGTATAATTGAAGCCATCCTTCATCATCAAATGAAAAACATTGATGATATTCAGCACACATGGCTTATGGTGTAAATGACCCTTTTACCGAGGATTATAAAGGTTATCAAGTGGCTTTTTTACTAAAGATAAAATTGGTGAATCATGTGACTCTTATCACCGGAGATAAAATAGTGACATTGATATCGTACCGTATTGTATTGTCATTGATTCATATATGCATGAGATTTAAATGTATCGTATCGTATTATCATTGTTATAGTATTGTTTACATGTATAGACATTGTCATTGAATCGTTATCGTAATTTCCTTATAGTGTTAAATGATAATTGATATAAAATTGTTAAAGAAATGTTAAGAAAGATTTGTAAAGAACGTTATATGTTCAAAGGAAATTTTACAGCATAAGTTTAAGTAAGCTAGAATTGAAAAATAGTAGTGTAAAGATAGTATTTTGCATCTGTATTGTCTCATCTCCATCATACTATCGTTTTACTATTTTTATCATATTGTGCAAGTCTTGACCATATTTTTGTATAGTATTACACTTTTTCTACTAAGTTTTCCAAACTCACTTAATACTATACAGGAAACGAAGAGGAAAAAGAGTTAGAACATGAATAAAGATGATGCTTAAAGGATTGTGGCTCTTAGTTGTTGAAATGGAGAGATGATTAGTTTATTATTTCAGATGTTAATTCAGACATTGTTATATATTCAAGAGATGTAATAGTTAGTTGCTTTTAGTTTCGACACTTTAATATGAGATGATTATGTCTTTTAATATGGTTTGAATAGTGGTTACAGGATTTATATTTCAGATTCATTATGGTTTTTATATGAATAAAGTTGAGGTGTTAGTTTACTATTCTACTGTGATTGATTGAGTGAGATGAATGGATTGAACCTGTGGTAATGCACATGAGTGTAGAAAGAAAATTTATGGATAAAAGTTGATAAAAGTGTGAATGATAAGAAGAAAAAAAAATTACATGCAATTGTAATACCTCAATATATAAATAAATGATGTCGTGTCTTGAAATTCGTGTCCTTTGGATATGGATTTCGGTCAGAACATATACACTATCAAGTATTAAGCTAATGGTACTGTTGAAAGATATAAGGCAATACTGATTGCTAAGGGTATAAATAGACATATGGGCTAAACTATCAAGAAACATTTGCACATGTCGCCAAGATGAACTAAGTTTCAATATACATGAGTTAAAGGGAAAGTGTCTAAACTCATAAAGGCCTTGTGTGGCTTGAATCAATCCCCAAGAACCTGGTTCGAGAGGTTTAGACTAGCCATGGTGAACAGTGGTTACACTCAATACCAAAGTGATCATACTTTGTTTTTGAAGTATGACAAGAACAAAGTAACAATCTGATAGTCTATGTTGATGACATAGTGGTTATAGGGAATGATGCAGAAGCAATAAAGCTCCTAAAATCACAGTTAGCTAAAGAGTTTGAAATCGAAGATCTGAGTTTACTCAAATATTTTTTGGGCATTAAGGTAGCAAGGTATCTGAAAGGCATTTTTTTCTTAGATAAAGTATGTCCTTAATCTCTTAAAGGAAACTGGAATTCTGAGATGCAAACCAGCCACGACACCTATAGATCCAAATCATAGACTTAAAGATAACCAAGATGGGAGACTCATCAATGCAAGCAAATATCAACAATTGGTGGGAAGACTTATATACTTGTCTTTGACTGGACCTAATATTGTCTATGTTGTTAGTGTGGTTAGTTAATTCATGCATGATCTTATTGTTACTCATATGGAGGCCACACATTGGATCATTAAGTATTTAAAAGGGTGTCAAGGGAAAGGTGTCTTTTATATTTCTCGTGGACATCTTCGAGTTGAGGTGTATACAATGCAATGGGCTGGATCAGTAAATGATTAATGCTCTACTTCAAGCTATTGTACATTCGTGGGAGCAAATTTGGTCATGTAGAGGAGCAAGAAATAGGCAGTAGTTAGTAGTTACCCGATCCAGTGCAGAAGCTGAGTTTTGATCTATGGTGCATAGTGTGTGCGAGCTTTTATGGCTGAAAATTCTGCTAGCGTAGCAAGGATTGCCAGTATTACATTCCATGTCATTGCATTCTGATAATATGACAGTGATAACCACTGATCATAACCCTGTCTAACATGACCGAACATAACATATTGAGGTGGACTGTCATTTCATAAAGGATCAGATCCAATGTGGGTATATTTATAATCCCTTTGTCCAGATAGGAGATCATATTGCAAAGATTTTGACAAAAGGTTTACGTGGACCTAGCTTTAGTAGGGTTGTTGCAAAAGCTGGGAATGATTGACATTTATTCCCCAACTTGAGGGGGAGTGTGGCAGTCTATGTATTGTTGATGGTATCTTGGGAACTTTATGTATTTATATGTATATCATATATTATCCACTATACAGTATACTATACTTAATGATATAAATATATTTGGATGTGCAGAGAGACCTTAAGCTCTCTACCACACGTTTTCTAATTTCTCTCTCTTCTTTCTTTCGTCTTCCTTTCACAAACCCTTAAACATCATCAGATCTGGGAATGATATTCCAGTGGTCGGTCCAAGTCCAGTTTAAAATTTTCATCCCAACTTAGGTTGAAATTGAGTTGGTACTAGATGACCCAAATCCCACGAAGCTAGGGGTATCAATGTGTCAGATCCGGGTCATGTCCAAAAATACCCATACCAAGACCCTATTTAAACATTGGTTTTGGGTCTTCTTGAGCTTGGGTTTGGGGATGAACTAAGTGGTTTCGGACCTGACCCACCAAAGTAGCGAGTACCTTGCTGGGGATTTGTTGAGTTGTACCTTGTTATTGGAGATTTGATCCAAATGAGGAGGTTTGGAAATCTGAATTAGAAGTTGTCTCTCCCTATATGAATAAGAGAGGAAGACGTTGACTAAGGAGAACTATTTTGATAAAAGTTGGCAATTGATTTACATAATGGAAAGGATATAGGCTGTAAACAAAAGGAGTATCACGAACCATGGGGATAGGAAGTGAGAGGTCACTGATTTATTTTAGAAAGACTTTCATGAGAAGGGTGCAAAATGGACTATGGGAAAGGGCTTGGTTAATTCTCTGGTTTTCTCTCATAGGTTTGGAGGAGAAGAATTAATGACAATCTATAATTGTTTATGTTTCTCATTTAGTGGAACTCGGAATTCTCATCCCATGCCTGTAGGCAATGGCAATCTTGCTGAACCAAATAAATATGTTGTCTGCATTTTCAAATTGCATTTTAGAGCCAATTACGATAAGTTTGAGCCCAAATCTCATCAAGAATGGAATCAAAGCACAACAATTGATATTAGGAGCTTCTAATTCGTGTTTGGGAGGACCAGGAAGAAGACCATTGAGCATAAGGTTGTTTTACATGCAGAGTTTTTTTTCTTTTCAATTCCAACAAAGATAAATGAAATTTCATAAAAACGTTTGTTCAGATTGACTTTTACAATAGTATGGCTGCGTTAACACAATCATGTGAAGAAAATAGCACCATATGGCTGTAAGGTAAACACCGTAACTATTACCACTGTATAGATCAGTAATAACACTACGGATGTTAGGGAGCATAGTACGGTAGCTGATCAATTAGAACCATACAGTTGTACGTACAACCATACAGCAGTCCCAAAGGTTGTCAGTCATTTGTCGGTAGAGAAGTGATGGGAATCATCCTCAACATGTGAAGACATACCAGAATTGTGTAAATCAGTCCATATTTTAATATGGCAATATTATGATGATGTAGGGCCCACGTGGGAGTTGGAGTTATGATAGAGATGATGGGACAGAGGTATGGGTTCCTTAGATGCCTTATATTATAGTGTTGATATGGGGTATAACCATGGTTCAAAATCTCGTGTGAGATGGGCCCTTCTCGTGCGAGACATATCGGTATCGCAAGAATGCAACACGAAAGGGTCATGTTCAGCGAACAAACAGGTTTTGTACAAGATTTCGCAAGACGTCTCACATCTTACACACCTATCTCGCAAAATCATGGTCATTTTGGCCTTTTTTCTCTTAAAATATAAGGCGAGATGTGAGACAGGGTGTCTCGCGTCTCACAGGGAAAGAACAACCTGTATCGCAACTCCTTAAAACATTCAAAAATCTTTTTTTTTTTTTTTTTTTTGCAATTTCTTGTTAGATTTAGCTTCTATATCCTAGATTCCATTTCATTTGCTAAGGGAGATTTGAGCCGGATTGAAGGATCAAACCTGAAACCCCAAATCTTAACAAAAACTTTGGTAAAATCTCTATTTCTTCTCTAATCCTTGTAAATATTTTATATATTATACATTTCTAATAGATCTACACATTCATGGGGAAAAAAAATCATTAAAAAAATGTTTTTTTTAAAGAAAATTCAAAAAAATATATGAAATGAGCATTGTTCGGTTTAATTTTTTTATATGGCATACTACATACCATTGTGCACATAATATGTCATTTTGGTAGATTTCTTCATGAAAAAAATTCTTTTTTGTATTTATTTAATAATTAAATTTTAAAAAAATTTAAAAATCTAAAAAATTAAAAATTCTGAAAAATGCCAAAAAATAAGAAAAAATTCAGTTTATACATTTGTATTATTGATTATGTTTTATGAATGTGGATTTATGGCTTTATTTTGCAATGTGTAGTGTTATTTACTTATTTATCAACCTCTTAACACTTAAAATTCTGCACATGCTCGATAACGAATGTCACGAGGGTACTAATTCCCAACTATTGATACCCGAGTGCATAATGAAGTATAATGATTTATTTTTGTATAATAATGTTTAATATAACATTTCCTAAGATTACGTTAAAAAATTCTAAGGCTTACATAGTGTTTTCATAGAATTCATTGGCGACAACATATGTTATAAAGGTGACGGTTCTTCCAACCATCATAGATGGTTATTTCCTATATTTAATAATTCCTAAGTGTGAATTAGTGATTATTCTATCAAATTCTAAAGTTTCAAATTAAGATTCCTTCATTTGATCCGTTTCTTACCGTCTCTCGGTTCCGGACACCGTCTCTCCACGATAAGTTGCGAGACATGAGACATCTCCTTCTCTCGGAGCTGCGATATGAGTCGCGATAACGAGATTTTGAACCTTGGGTGTAACAATGTACAAAGGTAATGGGGTTTATGTCCTCAGTGACATGACCCTAATTATGAGGAAATCTTGAGGGCAGCTCATAGAGTCCATATAGTAGCTGGCAACAACTTGGCAAAGCAGGATATTTTTTATTTTTTTTGGGTTAGGAAGTATTAGTAGGAGAATCCAAAGAATTTTTAATTAGTTTTGGTGCTTTAGTTTTTAAAAACTAGCATCTTTTAAGACATAGAAACTAGTTGACCAGCACATATGAATTTTTGTTCTTCTTACTGGGGTTACTATTACTCAAAACTGATTGTAAACCTCTATATTAAGAGGGCTGGTCAATTGGTATAGAGATATACATGAATTATTAATGAAATTTCTGCAGCTTTGAAGTGTGATTGCTTCTCAAGTTGTGATTGCCTTGAACCCTACGACTATTACTTCTTCCCTTATTTTGTATTCTGTGAATTTTAAATCACAATTCCATGTGTTTCTACTTGGGCTTTCATTCTTGAATGATTAACTACATAAACCCTATTCTTTATGGCTATAGAATCAGTGTACTATTATTCTATAGTACTGAATTCCAATGTTCCTACTCCAAGAAATTTTAATGAAAAAAGCATCTTAAATTATGCAAAAGAAAAATAACAAACATCGTGATGAAACAGTCTGTACATCATGTTGAGAGGACAGTCAACCAAGCTAGAATAAATTTAAAAGGTAGACTAAGAAGACAGAAAGTTAAGAATACTCGGTGCAATCCGACTGTCTTGCAGATAACATTTTTTTTCAATATTGCGAAACAAGATCCAGCACTGGAATTATGAGAAGAGTTGGAAAAGCTTTATATGGGGAAGAGCTTGACAAACAAATTGCACTTGGAGTGGCAATTGTATGCCTTAAAGATGACTGAAGAAGAGAATCCCCTGGAACATATGAACATGTTCAATCAAAATTTGGAACAACCACACAAGGTTGATGTCATAGAGGACAAAGACAAACCACCTCACTTCCAGATTCATTTGAACACTCGGTAACTATGCTCTTGTATGGGAAGGATGTAATAGAGCTAAAAGATGGCACAGCAGTGTTCTTATTGAATGAAATTAGGAAGAAATGCAGTCTTGAGTTGTGAGATACGGCAGTCCAACTTACCAAAATAAAAATAAATAAATAAATAAAAAAGATAGGGCAGTCAAATCTTATGAACATGCATGGACGAAGGGCATTCAAATCTTACAAACAGGCTTGGAACAAGTTCAGATCATAGTACATGCGACCAGAGTAGTTATGCTAGTAAAATGGATTGAGCACATGCCCTTTCACATTTAATGATCATAGAAACTACTCTGGTCACACATTCAGAGGATCCAGACTTGATAGAAATCCTTTTTATGTGTGGCAGCCCATAGAGGGCCACATCACTCTCCATGTCACCCTTCCATGTAGCAAATTTCTGCCCAATAGACATCTTTTACCTGGTTTCTAACTCATTCATTTAAAAAGAAAGCAGTTGAAAAGTTATTATATACAAGGAAATTGAAATGCACAATGGTATACGGTGCTGAGATAGCTAAAAACACTATACAAGTGGTTAATCTAGATGGTCCCCTATTAGGTGGATGGTCTGGATTTTCCATGTCATTCATGCACATGGCAGAAAACCCACTTCACAAAAGAATATATAATGACCTTCACAGATGAGACCAGATCCTCTGCAACAAGGACTGTGCAATGATACATGCAACAACCAATCCAAATACTGGAAAGGCATCTTTGCAGTATTTTCACGAACAAACTGGTGGGCTCACTATGTTTTATTTATAAAGACATCTCGGATATGCTTTCCACAATCCTTGTTGCAGAGGATCTGCTTATTTTATAATCAAGCACGAATCAGGAAAAATAACTCAATGATACTGATCTCATGCCTCCGTCAGTCGTCAGATTGGAATATGCATAGCTGCTGGGTTCCATTATTTATTCCAATTTAACGTATGTCAGAAGCAGCCTCACGGGAGGCCAGTCTCATGGAAAGAATCACATACCAGACTAGCAATTTTGAAAGTATCGAACTTCACAGCCACCCTTCTTGTATTGAGAGGCACTAAGTTGGCTGTTGCCTGCAGAAGTATTGACCATCAAACTTCAAATCATTGTATACAAGATAAATATTGGCAAGCTTTTGAGTCTAGTTGAAGGGTTCATCATAGCGGAAAAAAAAAGTAGTAAACACATATACTTTAGATTTCTTTGGTATAATCAGTTGTTCTATTTGCAGGTTGCATGAAACATGTACAAACACTTTTTGCTTCCATTTCTCTTAAATGCTTCTATCTTTGGTTGTTGAGGAAATCAATTGGAAAAGAGTTCAGTTTCTCAAAGAAGGGGATTTTCTACTTTGGCTGTTTGATTGATCGTAAAATAAATTTTATTGGGAAAATCAATTCTGAAACCAGTTGGTTTGTTAAATTTTGGTGGATTCATTAGCCCAATATGTTCTCTTCCACCTTCTCTAAGGCCTCCCCTATCCTCCAACAGTTACCTTGGAGGTAGGTTCCTCTTTAGTATCAACAGTATCCTGCAGTCACCCATCTCTCTCTCTCTCTCTCTCTCTCTCTCTCTCTCTCTCTCACACACACACACACACACACTCACACTCACACTCAGGGGGAAAGTTTTCAGTGCTTCTCTCAATAACACACTGTTTGGTTTTGTATGTGTTTGTTCTGGAACTCCTATATGCTTGCGATTGTATATGTTGCTCATGAAGTCATTCTATAGTACAAACCTATGACAACCAACTCTAGCATGAAACTACATCTGAAATTAAAATTCTTTCTAAATCTATGTGTGACTCCTGTTTAACTAGCATGACTCTAAATGATTATCTCCTTGTTCCTCAATCACTCTCCCTTGTTTCTCTGTTATTTGCCTACAGTCAACCATAATCCATTTCAATCCTTTAAACCTTCGCCCTAATCTTATATATCTTTGTCCTATATACCCAATCCCTTGAAGAAGATAATATCGGAATTTTCTCCATTGGTCCACCATATGGTTTTTAAGATGCATCTGTATGTTATAATGAAAATCTTAGGAACAGATAAAAATTCAGATTAAAGAAGTGCAAAGAGAAGAGGAAAATCATGTCATGGACCATAAAGCTTGCTTATCTTAATGGAACAAAAACAAAAACAAAAACAAAAAATCAAGAAACAGAAAGCAACTGTTCGATGTAGGACCAACGCTCTAACACCAAACTGATGTAGGACCAAAAAGGAATAATCTGCTGCTCTAATACCAAATTGATGTAGGACCAAGAGGGATTAAAGATTTTCTGCACGATTTTGGTGGAATACAGCTTCAATGTGTAAAAAAGTATTTTAAGAGTAAAGTTTATGAGATTGACCTAGGGTTGAAAGGTTTGAAAGAAATAAAATTTGATTGTAGGCTATGTAACAAAGAATTTTGCAGAAAAATATTAATGAAAAACAAGGAAGAAGAACAGAGAAAGGAAGAAAATACCAACTAGAATTCAAACTAGTTATTGTCTAGGCAATCACATGTAGGGTTATCATACCTCAAGATTTTGGAATCCCACCAGAGAACAAAAGCCATAGGCCTTGGAATTTCCATCATTTATTAATAATAATTAATCAATAATCAATAAAATTCTAAGTTACAAACCATATAAATAGTTTTTACATTCTAGGCTTTCAAAATCTCACTCTAAACAGACTTCTTAAAAAACAAAACTCTAAAGAGTCAATTTCCCATCACAAAGTCATACCCTGCCATTATTTTGGTCATAACTTTCCCAAATCACAACAGATTCTCAAGATCTTGGACTTCTTGGAAAGGAGATTGAATAACCTTTCAAATGACACCAAAATCAAGACAAAATGTAAGTGATCTTCCAAAATAAAGTGACAGAAATAACTCACTTTCCTAAAAAAAAAACTTATTTCACTTGACTAATAAGAAACTCCTCCAAACTAACTGATAAGAAACTAACCTAGATTAATGCAAAACTATTTAAAAAAAAAAAAAACATTACTATTTTACAAAAAAATTAAACCCAAAATACCCTGTATAAAACCATCAAATTTGATTATGGGGTGTTTTGCATTCCATATCATTATTCTAAAGGTAATCTCTATAATGAAAACCCATTGTTTTGAATTGGTTATATTGAAGCGACATGTAGGATATTCATTATTTTCCCTATCCTTGTGCTAGATTTATGAATTCAACTCATTTTCATTTCTTGGTCATTTTGAGATATACCGTGTCAAATCAATTGCAAGACAAAATAATTGTCACAAAATTTTATTTATAAGATAAAGGCAAGGAAGACCTTACAACCAAAAGCAACCCGATTGAGGTTAGGAAATGTGTTGGTGATGATGGCCTATCTTGGTTAACTAAGTTGTCCACCAAGATCATCAAAACTAAAAATATGCCAAGTGAATGGAGGAAAAGCATCGTGTTGCCAATTTACAAGAACAAGGAATTTATTTAGAGTCACACCAATTACAATGAGATCAAGCTTATGATCCATACTATGAAACTTTGGGATAGAGTGATTGGGCCATAGTGGCAGAGACGCACGGTACAAGGTGGGAAGCTCGTTTGGGAAGCAAATTTCATTCCGCTTCCCCTAAGTAGTGGGAAGCACAGTGAAGCGAGTGGAAGCAATTAATTGAAATGAGTAGAAGCCTCTAAAAAAGAGTGTAGAAACGTTTGGAGAATTGACTGGGAAATGATCCAAGAAACAATATTGTAGTTTAGTTTTTGTCTCTTTTTTTTTAATAAAATCGTTATATCAAAAAAATATATACAATGTAAATCTTATGATGTTCGAATTGAATAAAATATTATGTATAAGATTCAATAATGATTTTGTAGGAAAAAAATATTTAGTATTGAATTCATTGTTTATATCATTTTATTAGGGTCATTGCTTTTGTGCAATGGTAGTGACTTAGGCTGTCAGCGTGAAAATGCGGGTTCGAGTCTTGTGAGCTGCCACTTTGTGCAAAAAAAGCCAAAGGTTAGGTCTATTTCTGGTCCACCCCTCCCAACACCCTGTAGTAATGGGACCAGCACTAGGTAATGACCCTTTTATCCAATCCAATAAAAAAATTCAAATCCGGTGTTTTATACAAGGTCTTTTGTAATTAGATTCTGAAATGTAAATTATTTGCAAAAAATATTATGTATGGTAAAATCAAAGGTATGGTTGGCCATACTAATAACAAGTGGTTTTGCATACTGATTTATATGTCATGATTCTTTGCATATTGAAATTATTTATAGTAACTTAAAATTATTTACTCTATTATCATTTTTCACTCCTCGCTTCTCAAGGATTTATTGAGTCTCGCTTCCCACTTCACTTTTTCACATTGCTTCCTATTTTGCTTCTCGTTCTAGTGACTATGGATTGAGAACTAATGGTTTGGATCCTATCCGGCCTCTTTATAGCCTGTTAGGACCTGTCAACACATCACCGAAAAAAGGAGGCCAATTTTTTAAGTACCTCCTATTTTAGGTGACGTGTTGACTTGTTAGTCCAAACAGGTCCCAACAGGCCATAAGGAAGCCGGACAGGATCCTTACTAGAGAACTAAATAAAACATTACTAAAGTATCAGAATTTAATTGGAATTGTGACAAGGAAATCAACAACTAAAACTATTTTGTAATGCAATAAATGGAAAGTTAAGAGAACTAAAAAAAAATCTTCATATATGATATTTATTGACTTACTTAAAACATATGATACCTAGAGAGTTCATCTAGTGGGTTTTGGAAAAGAAAGAGCCTTTAATAGATATATTAACTTATTTAAGGTGAGTACACTTTTTATCACAATAGGTTCACATCAATGGTCAACAATGAGCCCGTATCTCTTTGCATTAGTTATAGATGAGTTGACCAGACATATATAAGAAGAGTTCCCATGGTGTATGTTGCTTGCCAATAATATAGAATTTATTGGCCAAATGATTGAGAGGGTAAATGCCAAGTTATAACTATGGATGGATGTTTTATAATCGAAACGTTTTAATTAGACAAACTAGAATAAAATAATGAAGTGCATTTTATGTAAAAAAAATAGGAGAAACAAGGAGTACTTAAGATTGATCACCAAGAGATACTCCAAAGTGTCCATTTTGATTATCTTAGTTCAATCATCCATAAAGAGGGTGAGATTGAAAAGAGGATGTTGCACATAAAATTGAAAAGGGATGGATGAAGCGAAGAAGTGCTTCTAGAGTTAACTGTGATCGATGCATACCATTGAAAGGGAAAATTTATAAGACAGATACTTGATGCATTACACAGGAGAAAATACTAAAAGTTGATGTAGAATACTTTTTCAAAGTCTCAAATAATTTAAATAAAGGATGCGGAAGAAAAATAAATCAAGAATTGAATTTTAGAACACAAATGGACATAAAAATTTAGAAATAAAGTCAAAGAAAAGGATTTGGAATGAATTAGAAAAGAATAAAGGACCCAAAAAAGGT
>JAOXJP010149214.1:0-13157 GCA_025762735.1 Platanus orientalis | reverse complement strand
ATACTGTTTTGCTCCATAGGCTTGGCCGCATAAGGTATCTAATGCGCTCCCCATTCCCAGCTAGTCAAATATAATGTAAAGAGATCGGTTAGTTAGCGCCTAAAGGAGCTAGACATGACAAGATACAATCATCTAGAACTTCACTAGGATGTTTAGAAGGAAAGTGCAGATTGTATCTCTGCAAATCTTAAACATTCTTGTCAATTGGTTGTAATATTGAGATCAGCTACAAATTTTAAGGGATCATCAGTGTTGATAAATGTGGTTTCCTTCACATGAGGCATAGGTACAACTGAATGGCAAGAGATTTTGGTTGTAGCCAATTCAAGGGATGGCTGATTAGTGAGTGTTTGGGTAGTTTGGATCGGTAACCAATGCTGTTTAGCTTATCGATTTTGATTGCTGCTCTTCTTTGTTTTTTCATGATGGTCCCTGATCAGATGATTAGGAGTTTTGTTCTTCAATTTTTATTTTTTTTTGAATGATTAACGTCGAAATGTTATTGAAAAGGAACAAAATTTATAGACTATACAATCAGATCATAAGAGCATTGAAGGAAATATCTCTAAACTGCTTAGACACAGGGACCCTAGCCTTAGGAGGATGAATAGAAATACAAACAATCCAGTCCCTCGTAAGAGCATTCAAGGAAATATCTCTAAACTGCTTAGACACCATCATCCAAAGAGGTTACTTCACTAAGGAGTAAGGATGGAGACCTCACTGATGGCTCAAAGTTTTTATTGATGATCACATGGAAAGAAATAAAGAATCTTGTTGCAGCATGGACTGTTATCTGAGATATAATGAAGCCTCCCACTATAAAATCCCAAATAAAATTCTGACATAATTGATTCCGAAGATTCAGAAGATTAAAAAGAAAATGTTATTGTGCATCTCCATGTCCAAAACGAAAACATTATCAATGTTACTTAAATTTCTTAAACTTTCAAAATTATCTCAATTCTCTTCAAAAGATCCCCCAAATTTGAAAGCCCCTCTCCAAATCTCTTCATTATTTAAATTGGACAATTTACACTTAGTTAATTCGAATCATTTTAAAATTAAATATTAAAATATAACAAATTAAAGATTTTCTCTATTTAAATTTCCATGATTAATTAAATCTGATAATACATTAATGAATCTATTTATTTAAGATGCTTATTTTGCTGGTGAGACGCTACATCAATGTTGGAGCCACTTTGTGGTGAGCCGAGACACAAAGGGGGTGTGGCCCATACACTTTTTGCAGGGCCCCATCCCGCTTTGTGTCTCGGCCCACCTGTGGCTCACCACGAGGCGTCTCAGAGGATACGAGTCCATCAATGTTTTGCTGTTGGGACACAAATTTGATATGTGACAGCTAAGGTGGCAGCCCAAAATGGGTCATCGTATTTTTCTGCATCATCCCCTATCCACACTCCTCTGTCACAATGGCAAGAGAGACATTTTCAGAAAAGTCAATTGTAGGGTAAAAGCACAAATGATGGGCCACGGGGATGATATGAACCAGGGAACTGTACACTTAGCTAATACAGAAGGTTCCCAAGAAGTTGGATGGTCAGAATTTTCTATTTGATTCCTCCACTCCACGTGGCTATAAATCACCTATCACTGTAGGCTTTGGAGCCTATAAAACATAACAAAGAATATTTAACCAATAACTTTATTAATGTGGTGTAAGAGCCTAATTTAAATAAAGGACCAATTTCATTCTCTTTCTTTACTTTGTTAATTCAATTTCTCCCCTCAAGCATTTAGACTCACATCTCTACCCAAAAAGCTGAAGCCTGGTTTCAAAAACTTCCCTCAAGTAAGTCTCACAAGGTTCCGTCATTATGTTATTGATAATTTTACCCTTAAAAGATACATCATCATCATTATTATTATAATTAAAACTACTAATAGTAGAATGATTATTATTATCATAAATTCCCAAGTATGAAAGATCCCATTCAAAACTTTTGGAACCACAAAGCCATCTTGTCCTATATTACAAATCAAATTTCGTCAATTAAAAATTCCCTAAAATATGGTTGGAAATAAGGCTTAAATATTGTTAAGCTCTTTCGTATCTTCTAATCTTACTCAAGTTACAAAATTCAATCCTTAATATATTTTTTTTCTAAAATAAAAAGAAGATGGTCATGAATCCAATGTCTGCATGCCTTTTTTAGCAGCTTTTTTTAATTAACTAGTATCCAATGATATTATTAAAGGGTGCTTCTATTTACACCACACATGTTTCTAAGCTCTACTCATTTAAATTTTTTTTGTTTTTCCTCTTATACCCCTTCCTCAACTCCCTTACCTAAAAGACCCCTCCCCTTCTCTCTCAAACCCCCATCCCTCTCTCTCTCTGACGCCAGCAACCCACCACCTTCCTCTCTCTACCTCTCCTGCACTACCTCTCTCTCTCTCTCTCTCCCTCTTCCTCTCTCTCTTCTTCTCTCTCTCCTCTTCCTCTTTCTTTCTTTCCCTCTCTCACTCTCTCTCTCTCTCCTTCTCCCTCTCCCTCTTTTTTTTTTTTTTCTCCCTGGTGACTTCCGAATGAAGGGACTTCGCTCGGCCTGTAGGTCCGAATGGAAGAACCCCCGTTCGGGCCTGTGGGTCTGAACAAGCCCCCGTTGTCAGAAAAAAAAGAAGAAGAGATGGAGAAGAAGAGGGAGGGAGAAAGGGAGGGAGGGATGGGGTGCGTGAGAGGGAGAGAGAAAGAGGAAGAGGGAGAAAGAGTGGAGGAAGGGGTGCCAGAGGGGGCGCTACAACCGCTAGAGGAGGCATCGCAGTCGCTGGTGCGGAGTGGAAGATGGAGGGAGGGGTATTTTAGGTAGGAGAGGGGGTATAAAAAAAAATGAGAGTTAGGAGAGGTTAGAAATTTTATGGTGCAAATAGCAGCTCCCTTATTAAAATTACTGAACTTTGCATTTACAAATTTATAATTTAAATTAATAAATAAATTTAACAAAATAAATTTCTTCTGCTTTCTGCCTAGCTAATATATATTTAATTCCATTAAATTTTTTTTTCTATAGATCATAAAGTTTCTTAGCCTAAATAAAAAATTATATACCTAACAATAAAATCTTTGTGAGAAATTCTTTAGCTGAATATATATATATATATATATATATATGTATGAGCATCTTGCATGTGCCCTTTAACTGTAAAGAAAAAGGCAAAGACACCTACGTACCATTAAGCTGAAACCAGTCACTCCTGCAAAGGAAGTTGCCATAGAAGCACTAGACAAAGATAGCTCTCCAAGATGGCCGACAAACATGACCGATATCATCTGGAAACTGTACAGTAAGAAACTAACCGCTATCAGAGGCCCTGCTAACCACGCTTGCCTCTTCACCTCTGCAAGAGTCTCTTCTATGACGTGACCCTTCCCTATGATCTCACGACCCTTTTCAGAGCTTGGGATGAGAGGAGATTCGATAGCTGGTTTTGTGCTTTCTCTTTCCATTTCTTTTCTTCTTGTGAAGAAATAGAAGTGATGGAAAGAGTTTCCTATCAAGCGACTGCACTACACCACCCAGTGGCGGCAGAAATATCATAAACACAATTCAAGATGCAATGATGTATTCTATAGTCCAATAAATGTATGACAAAAGTTGATTTCATGAGTTACCACAAACTATACCCACTAGAGATGAGGATTTCAATATAAACTTTTTGTGAACAGCTAGGATTAGTTCCTTTGCTAAGGTTCTTTTATTATTTCACCTAAATAGATTTTTATTTCTATGCTTATTACTATATATGTAGTGTACTTGGAATGTTTTCTATAAGAAGAAACTTAGGCCCAGTTTGGTTGCCATGAAAAGTTAGTTTTCTCATGATTCTTTTCTTTCCTTTTCTTTTGGGATTTTATTTTTTATTTTTTCTATTCTTTTCTATACAATTCAAGGCAACTAAACTGAGCCTAAGTTTCTTCTGATATTGGTCATAAAAGTATATAATCTTAGACCAAACCATAAAGGTGAATATTGTACCTGTGCTTCACCATCATCAGTAAAATCAACTTATCTGATATTCAATCTAGACAATGCATGTGGTGGGCCACCTCTACAAGGGCCTACTCCCAAAAATCAGATTTGGACCATCCATTTAATATGATTGGGGTTATTGCTCATTTGAAGAAGCGCCCTACAGCCTTTTATCAATTATCAAGATTCCAGAACTTCAACTTGGTGGGCCATGTTTATAAGTTCTATTCTCTATCTTTTTTTGTTAATATTTTATGTTCTATGCTTCTGGAATGGATATCATTGCATGTTTAACATCTAATTATGAGAAATTTCTTCAAAAATTGAGATCCATGGCCGTCCATGTACTATCCTTGTCGGGCAATCTTGGGGTTGCAGGGTTAGAGGGCCATGGATGCTACGAATTCTTAATAAGTATTGCCCCTATGTACATGAGCTGGAAATGCTTGTCTATTTTTTGATTTGTCTAGGCTGAATCTTCTCTCTATAATATATGGCCTGAAATCCTCTACGTCACCCCCTTGTGAGATACTCAAGGGCTGGGGCTGAAATCATCTATGCCACCCCCCTGATGGGACACTCAGAGGGGAGGGGGAGAGGAATCAAATCACTTTTGGAGATTTTTGATTCCCCCCGAGTGTCTCATCAGGGGGAGTGGCGTAGATGATTTCACACCCACACAAGGGGGGATCAACTCACTTTTTGGAATGTCAAAGATGGCTCGATATCCTCTGCGACTCCCCCTCCCACCCCACGTCGCTTGCCACTGACAACATCATCTCCTTGTTGGCTTACAACCCTTAGATAACTTAAATGATTTTTTTTTCTTTTTGGTATTTACCATACATGTTTGTTGAAGGACTTATGACCAAATAAATGTGTAGCGGGTGGCATTGCCCATTATACTAAAACTGGCTCACTTTGAAGATGCCACATCAAAACTTGGATATAATTATGGGAGCAGATTTCCTGTCCAGGACACCAGGTGACTTCATTTGTAATAAAAATGGGTGGGAATTTGAAATTTCATCTAACCCCTGCCCATTTTATTCAATGTGAAGTTACCTGGTGCCTGGACAGCGAACCCCGGACAGAACATCTATTTCGAACCCTGGACAGAACATCTATTCCGTATAATTATTAAGAGAAATAAGTACCTTTAACCAACTTGATCATAATAGGAGTAGGTGAGAGGTGATCGCCTTCTTCTGAGAGTCATGTCGCAGCCAACCACACTCACGTTGGGTAAGGGGCATTGGCAGTTGAAAAATATTTTATATTTTTTATTACTTTGTTATTAATGTAAAATTAATAGAATAATAGGAGCAGCATAGCTCTTTTTTTTTTATTTTATTTTATTTCCTTTTGATACGCGGAGCAGCATAGCTTTGGTTGAGCTACGTTGGGTCAAGTCCAACAACCAGCCATAAATTTTACCAAGCTGAGATTAGTTAAACCCAACCGAGTGGGTCAAGAATTTCCGTCCCCATTAAAGAGTGCTTCTTTTCGTGAACAGCATTAGTTTCTTCAATTATTTTACTTAAATAGATTTTTCTTTCTATGCATATTACTCTGTCTTGTACTTAGAATGTTTTGGAACTCTGACTACAATTACAAGAACTATTTTTAAGACCGACCTTCTCACATGATATTTCAGTAAGTTTATTCTGGTATCGGTCATAAAAGTATTAGACAAAACCATACAGGGTGAAAAATGTACCTGTGCTTCACCATCACCAGTAGACCTCCTATTCAATATCCTCAAATCAATTTGTCTGATATTCGATCTAAACGATGCATGTGGTGGGCCACCTCTACAAGGGCCTACTCCCAAAAATCAGATTTGGACCAATTTCTAACCATCCATTTAATATGATTGGGGGTTATTGTTCATTTGAAGAAGCGCCCTACAGCGTTCGATCAATTATCAGGATTCCAGACCTTCAACTTGGTGGGCCATGTTTATAGGTTATATTCTCTCTTTCTTTATTGTTAATATTATATGTTTTATGTTTCTGGAATGGATATTGTTGCATGTTTAACATCTCATTATAATAAATTTCTCGAAAAATTGCGAGGCTGTCCATGCATTATCCTTGTCTAGCAATGTTGATTAGGTTTTGGGGCATGCCAAAGCCATATGTTATGTTTAATCGATCATCTTATGTGTATTTTTCTCTAGATATAAAAGATTTCAATTTAAATCCCATGATTCACTAAAATTTGATATATTAGATTTTAACAATCATACCATTATTTTTTAGGGTTTTATGACATTTTGATTCATTTATGATATTCAATTGATCATCCAATATACCTTTTAACCAAATTTTGAAGATTTCAAATTGATGATCGAGATTTGTTTATATTTGATATGATGAAATTGGACAATCAAACACTTTATTTAATTTTTTTTTTTTTTACCATTCTCGATACATCCATGACATCCAATTGGTTATCCGATGCTTGTATAATAAGACTCAGTGGTCAACATGTGATAAAGGGTAAAATCATAATTTTTAACTTTTGATGTAACCAATCTTGATATAAAACATTAAGATGACTAGGAGATGGAAAGATAGAAAAATGAAAAAGTGACTGTAAAGATCTTAGGAAAAAATTGAGGGATTATAATGCAAAAATAAGGATGGAGGGTCATCTAACTGCCTTGGTTGACTAAGATGCCTAAAATCCATTTTAGAGAATTGTTGTACCCATTGAAAGAAGCCTCCAGACCAGCCAAAGTATAGGGTTAAAATTGTAAAAACAGTTTTTAAATTAAAAAATTAAATAGGTACCACTAAAATGAGGTGTATAAGCTTAAAATTGTTTAAAAAAAAGTGTTCAAATAAACATGTGCTCCCTATTTAAAAGAGGTACCAAATTCAAAAAATCATCCCATGTCAGTGATGGATATTTGAAATGAAATGTTTTTAAAAAAAAATGTTAAGCTTGAACAGGCTTTGGGCTAGCCCAAGGCTTTATAAAATAACTAAAACCAAACTCAAGCCTAAAGTTTTCAAAAAATTTTGAACCCAACCTGAGTCTGCAATTAATATAGTGGGCCACGCCCCAAGCCTAGCATGGCTTGGCCCATGCATATTCTAATGATAAAGTCTTTATATATATATATATATATATATAAGATAGAAGAACCTGAGTGATTTTGTTCATGCTACAAAATGTCACAACAAAATTTACATCTTTGCCGAAAAAGGATTACAGATTTTTAGCTTATGCCTACCTCGATGTAGGCAGGGATGCGATAGCTTGTAGGAATACAAACACGCATGAGTGCACACACATACATTATTTGCATTCATGACCATAAAATCAATGTAAGCTAAATCTAAAGTGATCATAGGTAGAATAAGGAAGAACAAGTCCATTTGTGAGATAAAATGAGATAACAAGCACACATGTGTAGTTAAATCAATTAAAATATTATTATTATTCTATATCTATAGAAATATGTGATTATGTGAACAATAAATATTTTTTTCATATAAACTAAAAGACTTGAAAGTAAAATGAAAAAAACAACTTGACTGGATCATTTGAAAAAATCAAAACTGAAATTAATCAAGGCTAGTGTTTAATACTATGTCCTTAAGATAGATTTCACCCTTTACAATGGTGCTTACAAACTCTTCGGAAGTCTGCCTCCCAAGATACAATGATCTACTACATAGAAGAATCACTACAATCTATGTGTCTTGCGAATCAAACTTGTGTTATACTTTATATCTCTTACAAACGTTATATTCACTTTATAACGCTTAATTTTGGACACCCTCTATGATGCATAATTTTGGATTCTAAATGTAAGAAGGATAGACATATTTATAAACTATTCATGTCTATTCGGAACAGAAACATAATTTTTAGTGTTTAAACAAACACGAAAGCAAAATAATGCAATTGTGTAGTCATATTCATGTCTGTTCAGAATAAATTGGGGTTAAAATGTGTGATTTAATTATCACAGATGTGACCATTTGGTTTGGAACAGTCACAAGAGTAAAAATGTAAAACCGCACAAATAGACATGCCCACACAAGTTTTACACCCTTTAACCAGTGTTAAACTGAACAATTTTAGAGACAATTTCTCATTCACCCATTAACTGTTTTGAGCAACCAGTCATACGATGTTATTCTCCTCATTGAGATGAACGTAAACCCATGTGGACCCACCTCAAATGACTTGTGGGTCCCATTTTTATTTTGGCTCAAAGATGCCCAAACAGTCAAATTTCAAATCTAGGCATAATAAATATCTGGACACATTCAAAACCAAAACCTCTTTCCAACAATCCCCTACATGAATGAAATTGACTTATTAAAATACAAATGAAAATGTAAATGCAGACTCTAAGAGATGGTATTTTTGGAAAGTTATTATATAAGGAAAGGTAGCTTATGGCTTTGAACCTTTGTTACTAGCTAAATGTGAATGTGATGTCTTGAACTGTTTAGCTGCTTATGTAAACCAAGATAATCTAATTCACACAAATTCTTTTCAAACATAGTTGATTATCAGGATTGTATTCATTTTGGCCCTAAACACTGTCTGGTTTAATGAGTGTTTTAGAGAATTTAGCTTTACAATTCTCATTAAAACGGTTCATTCACACTTATTTTATTTTGAATTTTCATGATATAAGAATTATTAAAATCATAGCTTACCATGATCTTCGCTACAAGTATCACTATTTCATCATAAGAGTGGGTCAGAGAAGTTTTCTCCATAGTGATCATAGTGATACTACTAAGTCACACACAATTCAATTGTCCCTTTAAACCTAGATTTTAGGATCTTTAGTCAACTAAGTTGGATTGTCATTATGAAGACTTTTAGATATAGGTTTTAAACATTCTTCTTAATGAGCAGTTTGTTTGATCTCTTATCAAACATTTATTTAACGGATTTGCAATATCATCTCTTAACTTTATGTAATTAATAAAAATAATTCTATGTGAGATCAATTGCCTTATGGTATCGTGTCTATGATGAATATGTCCAGACTTACTTTATATATATGACCTTGTTACACAATATCATACACACACTTGTCACATTCATTAATTCTCAACTTATTTCACATCATTATATTGTCAAATTTTTAATGTCTTTTTTAGGTCCTAACCCAAGCCTTTTAAGGTTAGGGACCACCACATTTGTTAAACACCCCCACACTTTTCAGAATTTGTAGCAAGGTGTTCAATCTTTCCATAATTCATAAAGTGTCTTTTAGTTTTCTTATGAGGCATCTTGTTGAGAATATAATTTGTAGTAAGTACTTGTTGACTCCTACAAATTCCGAGGTAAATTAGAACTAATCATTATAACATTCATATGGTTATTTCTATAAATTTGAGTTGACACCTGACACCTAAACTATTTGATGATAGTAAATTATTCCTAGATCCATATTATTCCTAAATCCATATTATATGGGGTTTTTTTAACAGTTGATGCCTGAATTATTTGATGATAGTAAATTTGTTAAAAATATATAAATCCAAAAAGAATAAAAACAAAAAAATATAGAGTTAATATCACCATATAAATAAAATTATTATTTGTTAACTAGTTTGGGCTGGGCTTCGGATGAATTTGAGTCTACCCAAACTCGGTCTGAACAAAACTGCAGGCCTAAAGTTGAGCCCAAACTCAGCCTAGTTTGAATTAGGTTGGCCCAGCCCTATTATTTTTTGGGCCAAAGATTTTGGGCTTTAGGCCAGCCCAGCCCAATTGACAACCTTAAGAGAAATTATGCCCCCAAAACATTAGGTACAAACACCTTATACCAAATTAAATTATGCCCTTTGCAGAAAGCATGTTTTGTCCAGGATTTGGTATCTAGGATGGTGTCCATCTATGTCTACTCTAAGTCTATCTTTGAGCCCTGATTTAACGCAACTTTAATCACTAAACAACTTATATGCACATTCAAGGATACATGACTTTCTACAATTTCTAGATAAGCTAGATATGTTTGTCTGCATGACCTCGCATCCCCTTAATTCTATGGGAGAATGCGGGCACTAAGACTATTGGGGGGAATTATTGTTGTTACTAATTTCTGTAGTTTAGTATATAAAAGTTATCAGATCAGATCACCAAATCAGAAAGGCAGCAGTGCGTTTAAAATGAATCATTTCCTTGAAAGTTTAGTATATGCAAGAGAGATGAATCGTTTCGTGACTCTTTGTAAAAAATGGAGTAAAAAAAAGAAGAAGAAGAAGAAAGAATCTTGTTTATAAATTGTTTCGTCAAAGTGCAAAATTGATGTTCAACTTCAAACATTAATGTAACACAACTCTAGAAATACAAAGAAATATAATTCAATGGAATTTAGTTCCTTCTATTATCTAAGTAAAAAAGAGAGATCTTTCATGGGTTACCGCTCTGGATATCGATTGCTTTTACTGACTAAAATGCAAAATGAAGAACAAAATGTTGAGTCCAGGCATGGGTCAATGCTTGTTTGATTTATCCTCGCCACTCTAGTATCCAAGACTTTGTCCACAAACCTTGCATTCGAGAAACTTAGTGTATAGCATTGATAGTTTATTGCATTTGATAGACATCCTCATACAACTACTGACGATTGTTCAAGCAAAACTGGGATTGGCTTTGGAGCAGTTGATACTGTTACATAAGTTGTTCTTAAGATCCTACAACATAAACTGAATTGTTAGTACTTATAGGTCTCAATCCAATGCTAGGAGGCCATTGTTTTGGAAATAAATATCATAGCATTGTAAACTATGAGAAATAGCTTGCATGAACATATTGCTATTGCTGCTGGCGATGGAATGAATATGTTTCTCCCCTAAATTTAACTTGGATTCCCAATCTGAAATTTAAGGAGGCATAGTGAAAATGTAGGATATTATTATGAGATGAACATGAAAACAATGTTGCATTAAGCATATGTTATTGTTTAGAGAAATTAATGCTCGTAACATAATGTCTTCTGTTTAAAATAAATCACATTGTAACTATATTTACAACTATTCCAGAACTGAATTGAACATGAAAAAAAATAACATGAATTAACCATTTAAAAAGCTATTATATGGTGCCTGATCATAGGTAATTAGTAAGTTTATTTTTAAAATAAATAAATTTTAAACAACCTTTACTCAGAAAGCATCACATTTCTAGCCATTGTCAACAAAAGAAATTCAAAAATATATATGGCCGTTAAATTTTTTTGTTTTACCAATACTTTTTATTATTTCACCCCCCCTCCTTAGTTCCTTCCTACATCCCATAGTCTCACTCAAGGTCCAAAAACACTTGTGGCACTATACACTGAAGCATGTGAAAGTTGTCTGTGAAAAATAGGAATAGAAAACTTGATCAATGAACGTTATGTTGCATGCTGTTGAGGATCCTTAGGCGTTTTGGCTCGAGTAAGACTTGTCAAACACCCTTCCAGGATCAATGGAACCTTTAGGCTGCTTGAATCAGTCGCGAATTAAATATGAATTCTCCAGCATAACAACTAAAAATGATTGATGTGTGGTGCACATCATATGCATGATCTACAGATTCAAGCTAAAAATGTGAACATTTTTCTCAAGATTCTTCACTTCTAAAAGTCGGAAGCCCCAACAGCGACAAAAAAGAAACAAAATCACAACAAAATAAATTTCTCTCAACAATAAATTAAACCAAGATAAAAAAAAAAAATTCCATGTATGGTGCTTTTATATGAATCAACATTTGTTAAACATTTATTAGTAAACTACTTCAAGTCTAGGTGCTATTAGAAAATGTGCTACATGTATATATGGAGGGCAATGAAAACAACTAATTAGCATGAAAATTAGGAAAATTAGGCACATTTAAATGAATAAGCCTGTTTAGTGTTATCAATGAAATTGATAGGATTGTTATTAATTCCTAAATCAAATTCCTACAATGGTGTTAAAACATTGTCAAGAGGCATAATCCTAGAGTTGTTCATAAGGGACATGCATTAAGGATTCGCTACACTCAATTTGTCTATACCTCCGTGTCACCACACACAAAGGGTAAATTGTATAGGGTTATAACAGTTTTTAATTGAAAAAAATAGGTATCTATAAAAAGGGGTTTAATAGAGTTAAAACCATTAAAAGCTACCTATTCAAAAGAGGAACCAAATTCAAAAAAGCATCATGTGTCAACCTGTGGTGTGGGGACACAGGGGGCCTCTTCGTTCCTCATTCGGGCAATGACACACAGACCCTATTTGACAGCTGATCCACGGCTTCGTACATGCCCACCGAAATTATTGGAAAAAAAATATTCGCATGCTATGTGGCAACCAGAGAAGAGTTCTAAAAACATATGGATTCTAAAAAGAACGAAGAAATTTGAAACCTTTTAAACATGTAAAGAATCCTAAAATCACTCAAGATTATAAGAAAGCATCGCAAGTAGGAAAGTAACTATTGGTGTCATATGGAAAGAGATTGTCTCTCGGTTTTATGTTTTGAGTGATAATTTAGGAAGAGATGGAAGATATTGAGATAATTAGGAATAAACGTTAAAAGGAGTCTTTTTAGGTGAGAAATTGTTCATTAAAAGTTGGGATTTTAATAGAGTGAATTTATGAAATCTGTTGATAGAGGGTGTATTGGGAAAATTTTAAAAAAAAATTAAGAGAATATCCATGTGGACGAGAGAGAACGGCGCATAAGGCTACTGTTTTAATACATATGATTTATGATAAAAGGAGTTTTTTTAGGTGAGAAATTATTCATAAAAAGTTGGGATTTTAATAGAGAGAGTTAATAAAATCGGTAGATAGAAGGTGTTTTGGAAATTTAAAATAAATTAAAAGTGTCCACGTGGATGAGAGAGAAAGGGGCGTGAGGCTATTGTTTTAATATATATGCTAGCAATGACCCTGTGCGAATCCACACAAAATATGTTAATAATAATTTCAATATTTAAAAACTAAATAATATAAATTAAAATATGGGATTAAAATTTATAATACTGGTAATTAATATATATATATATATATAGTGATTTTAGGTTAGAGAAATAAGAAGATAGAAAGGGAGAGATTTTAGGGATAGCGAAGGGGGCGACATACGTACCTTAAGAGAATTTATTTATGTTTTTTTTTTTTTATATATATAGGAAGGATAGATG
>JAOXJP010149203.1:0-13157 GCA_025762735.1 Platanus orientalis | reverse complement strand
CCCTGAAGAAAACATCATAGGAAGCTTAAAGATGAATCAAAATGTGGATAAGTAAACTTGTTGGTGTATGAACAAGTATAAATCATATATATTAAGGAGTATCATCTTCTCCCCTCCTTTCTTTATCTCTATAGTCCTGCATCTCTATTTTTGTAATACAAGTCAAGTAACTTGGAGTTAATTAGAGGTTGGCTATGCTAAATGGCTGTAATTAACAAGTCTATCAGACTTGGAGTTTTAGTCCCCCATATATAAAATAATAAACTAGCCTCTAAAAACGGCTAGGTAATTTGTTCAATGAATTTTGCATCATATAAAAGCTCAAAATTTGGTGTTACAATCGAGCTCACCGGCGAGTCAGAGATGGTGACATATAGGAATAGTGGCTCCTCAGGTTATGTCCGATATAGTAACGGTAACTTCCCAAGGTGTTCCTTTAACTTATGAAATGCCACATCACACTCTTTCGTCCATTCAAATGCCTTCCTAAGTAGTTTGAAGAAAGAGAGACATCTGTCTATGGCCTTGGTCGTCCTTCGTGTTGTGTGGGAGTTTCATGTCTAAAATGGCCTTGACTTTCTCAAGATTAGCTTTGATTCCTCTCTAGGAGACCATGAACCCTAAGAACTTGCCCGCCGAGACCCCGAAGGTGCACTTGGCTGGGTTCAACTTTATTCGATATTTTCTTAAGACTCTAAAGGTTTTCTCGAGATCTCTAAGTGCTCCTTGGCCTTCGGGATTTTCACCAGTATGTCATCAATGTACACTTCCATGTTTCTTCCAAGTTGCTCCCTGAATATTGTGTATGTCGCCCCAGCATTCTTTAAGCTGAATAACATCACCTTGTAGCAGTACAATCCTTAGTCTGTGATGAAGGATGTATTCTCTTAGTCTGGTTTATGCATCCTAATCTGATTGTATCTCAAGAAAGCTTTCATAAAGCTAAGTAACTCGTACCTAGAATTGGAATCGACCAAAGTGTCGATTTGCGACGAGGGGAAACTATCATTTGGGCACGCTTTATTCAGATCAGTGAAGTCTACACACATTCTCCATTTCCCGTTTATCTTCTTGACCAATACCACATTGGATAACCATTCAAGATAGTGTACTTCACGGATGAATCCATCATGTTGGAGTTTATCCACTTCCTCCACAATGGCTTCATTGTGGCTACAACAAAGCTCCTTTTTTTTGTACCGGTCTCATAGCCATGCCAATAGTCAGTCAATGCACCATAATCTCAGGATTAATCCCGTCATGAGTTTAGGTGAAGACGTCATTATTTCATGTTAGCAAAGCTAGTAGTCTTTCTTGGCGATCATCAAAGAGTTCATTGCCTACTTGAAAAACTTTTTTAAATGCACCACCACCTAAGTTGACTTTGAGCATATCCCCTACAAGTTTAGCCAATTGGTGCTTCTTTTCTTCCTGAGCCTCCTATTCTTCGATAAGTAGGGCTTATTTCGGTTGTCTGTCCCTAAGGGAGATGTTATAGCACTCCCAAGCAACCATTTGGTCACCCTTGACTTCACCCACCCCATGGTCCGTCATTAGGTGGTATATAGAGGTGACAACTTTCATTTAGCGAACAACTTCCCGAGGATGTCATTATAGGCCGAGGGGCGATTCACCACAAGGAAGTCTACTACTTTGGTGATTTATTTTGGCCCGATTCCTATTGTCACAGGTCAGGTCACAGACCCTAGTGGGAATAGTCTATCCCCAGTGAAGCCAACGAGGGGTGACCTGATGGGTTAAAGCTTCTCTTATGAAATTCTCATCTCTTTGAAAGCCAACATGTACAGAATGTTGGTAGAGCTCCCATTGTCGATCAGTACCCTTCAGGTTTTGTATCATGCAATCATTATGGTGATGACAAGTGTGTCATCATGGGGATGTTGCAACCAAGAAGAGTCCTCGGTGAAGGTGATCGGGGTGTTTGCCCTTTAGACCTGTTCGGCCAGCCTTCCTATCATGTAAATGCTCATTTCTTCTAGATGTCAAGCCCTTATTGCATGAGCTTTCGTCTGCTAGAGAACTCCCCAACGATTACTCAGATTTTCCCAAAGGCTGTGGCTCATTTTGTTCCTTACCGATAATTCGGTGTGGCTCCGGGCCTTGTTGGTTTGCTTGTCCCTTCTTGACAAAGTGATGCAGCTTGCCCTATTTGATTAGGCTCTCTATCTGTTCTTTGAGGTTGAAGCACTCGTCGGTGTTATGGTCATGATCTCAGTGGAATCGACAATACTTGTCTCTTGCCCTCTTTGTGGGTGGAGCTTTCAATTTCCCTGTCCACTTAAGAGTCAGATTATCTCGGATTTCTATGAGGACTCATTCAAATGGTGTGTTGAGCGGTGTATACTTCAAAAATCAGGATGTGAAGGCATTCACTTTCCACTCAGACTGGTGTGATGAGTCTTTCCATCCACACCCCATGTCAGCCTCGGGAGTCCTTCTGCTCGTTTTCTCTTCTCCATCTCTGCTCAGGGTTTCCCCTCTCTGTCTCTCCAAACACTCATAATGCCTTCAACATTCATATGCTTTTGTGCTTTGATCATCAGCTCCTCTAAGTTTCTAAGCGGATATTTCAATAAGGAGAAGAGGAGGTTGGAGGGTTGTAAGCCTCCCATAAGGGCGGTGAGCACAACTATGTCATCAATGTCATCCACCTGCAAAGCCTCCTTGTTGGACTGCGTGACATAATTTCTCAATGACTCCTCACGATCTTACTTGATGTTTAGTAGGTAGGTAGTGGGCTTCCTGCATCTTTAGCTGCCAATGAAATGGCTTATGAATTGTTTACTAAGATCCATGAAAGTGTTGACCGATCCCGACTTTAACTTCCTGAACCAAGCTCAAGTTGAGCCCTTGAGAGTTAGTAGGAATGCTTGGCACATGATCTCATTAAGAATGTCTTAGAGATGTATGAGGATCTTATAGGTTTCCCAATGCTCGAGGGGGTCCTTCTGTCAAACATATATATTTGGTGAGCCCTGAACTTGTTTGGAGGTGGGCAGTTCATTACCCGCACTAAGAAGGGCAAATTAATCCTTTAAACTAGGTCCTCCATGGTAGTGGCCCTTTCCCTTTTACTACTTGCATGACATCCATCAATTGGTTTTGGACCTCCCTCAGCTGCTCCCCCAATGGACTGTAAGTCAATTCATGGTTTTCCTCCTGGCTTCAGAGGCTCAACTCGATGGTGGAAGGCCCTCCTAACTCGGTGGCTTTGGTTTACCCCATCCTCTCCCTTTGCTTTTGCTACCCCTCTGGTCTTTCTTGCTCAAGCTAGACAAACAGCCTTTAGAGTATCTGTTGATTCTACTGAGTGATCTCTCGCATGCTCTGTGTGAGGTCCTAGACCAGTTGTTAAAGGTTTAGTCCTCCCTCCACCGCTTCTTGTTGGTTTCAATGGTCATTGTTAGTTTGTGAGTTTTGGAAGGCGTTGTTTCTCCTAGCATCCATGGATCTAGTTTCCACCATGCGCTCTTAGTCCAAAGGAATAGAGTTAGTACATGATTCCCACAGATGGCGCCAACTGATGATGCCAAGATCCTGTCGAGTTGGTGGTCACTAGATGAGCGCACAATCTAACCACCTAGAGCTAGCCTACACAAAAGTCCAAGGGACACCGGTGTGGTGCCAGCTGAGTACCCTCCAACGCCAAAGTCAGTATCCAAACCTAAGAATCAAGTTTTTAGTATTAGTCCCCTTTTCTCTTCTTAGGGGGCCTTATTTATAGTGCCATACGTACCTTTGCTATGAGATCCTATGATATCCTAGGAGAGATCTTCGTGATCTAGCTTGCCGATTGCCAGAGATCTTCACTGGGTAGTTATCCTATATTTTTGGGATTGCGATCATAGCCATATAGTTCACCGACTCTTGTTCCGTAAATCCTTAGGCTATTCCTATTTAGGAGCTTCAGATGGGGTTTTGTACAACATGATGATAGTAGCTGAGCTCCATTCCTCCGGAGATGCTCAAGATAAATGTGCCGACTTCCCAACACCCTGGCTTGAGCTTTTATACCTTGGCCTAATTTTCCCAAGACACGATGTGGTGGCTCAAGTTTGAGTCAGAGCCCTTCGGGTTTAAGGATGTTGTCCTAAGTCAAATGCTTCTCCCGAGGGTTCAAGCTCAACCTGAGTTAGGCAAAGTGAGTTCGGCATATCTCGAGGGTGTGAACTCGGGCAGGGAAAGTTGGTTGGGAGTCGAGTTCCACTCCATCAATTTCTATTTTCATTTTCTATAACCTTGAATTTATTACTTCTTTTCTTTTCAATATGAGCATATTTGGTTTATATATATTACAAAGTGACATTTGGAACATCCCTAATCCTATAGAAGTTTTTCTCTTTAATGGATTCTTCAACCTATCTTCTTCTTCTCTACTTTTTTCTCATAGACTAAGTTTAGAACTCTAAATGTGTTCTTGGAAGCCTTTAAAGCAACAGTACACCTTTGAAGTTATGTGATCATTAAATCTTGAAATTTGGCCATTGCTACACCTCTTTGCATGGCAGAAGAGATCATAAAGAGGTCTGAATCCAGATTTAAGGACATGCATAACACACACCTTGATCAATCTATTATCTAAACTAATTACTTTTATCTTTATTTTACTTATCTTGATCTCTTTCAAGTACTAGATGTAACTATATTATTTATCTTGATATTTATCATTTACTAATTGTTGGATTTGTGAATTAAATAATTCTAGTTAATCCCATAATTGCACAATCTTAAAAAACAAGTATTTGCCTTAACAAAATCAATAATCAAATGACCCGAGACTTTGAGGTGCCGTTATTATATGCTTGAAGATAGTCAAGGCCTCCCACAAGATTGTGGAAGGGAGCATGTCAAGCTAACCTCCAAGATACAACCAAGCTTGGAATCAACTCCTCGTCTCTTAAAGGGCTTGCATTACCCGACAGAGTCATATGATACCTCTCGTAATAACTTGTTGCTCTTAGAGTCAATTATACAAAACATCCATGAAAACTTGTACAAAGTTTTTGAAAATTTTGGTTGAGTGTAACATCCTGCATTTAATTCCATAATTTCTAAACGTAATGTTTATACTTAGAGTAAATATGTGTGATCATAAGAGTGAAAAATAATGTATAAAGTATTGGGGCCTTTAAGCTAAAAATGTGTCACTCAATGGAGCAAGAGAGCTAGGAAAGTAAAAGGAGCAGTTGTAAGATTTTATTTGGAGGGATTGAGGACCTTAGGATATCATAGAGATCTTTGATACGATCATTTTGAATACTTATGGGTCAAAATTGGACATTAGGAGTGAAAGTTGCATCCATTCGATTGAAGCTTAAAGGGCAAAATTGGTTGAAACTGTGCAGATCGTTCTGCCCAAAAGTTCGGATCGATCCGGAAGTTTCTGATGGTGCAGAATGGGGAGACCAGTAACCTCTGGATTGATCCGTATTTTATGTGGATCAAGTCGGCCTGGACTGATTTAACTAAAAGTGTGGATTGATCTTGACCACCCAAATTCATTTTTTTAAAGAAAAATTAGTTTTCTTTTGATCATAAAAAGTGTGGGACCCACCCAATGTGACCCAAAACCCTAGGAATATGTTAAAGAAACCATAATGACCTCATTTTAAACCAAAAAGAAAAGAAAGATTAGAGATGATAGGATTTCGGGAAGAAGGGGAGGAATAACCCCAAATTGGACAAGATAAGCTATGGAAACTTCCCTTAATGAAAAATCTATTTGGGTTTTAATATTTTATCATAGATTTACTCAAAATTTCATAATATTAAGTAGTTTATACCTTATCTATTATAAAGAAGAGGGATTTGGTAGAGCCTTTAAGGAAGAAGCTCAAAGGGAAAAAAAGTTGTACAAGAAGAAGCATAGATCTAAGAAGAAGTCTGTGTAAGCAATTGTATAAAATATGCTATTTTTATTTCTTGGGATCTTAGATTTATGATTTCCAAAATGCGATTTGAGGAATCTTATGATGTCATCTCTATGAATTTTAGAGATTTTGTTTGTTTTATCAAATATACCCTGTTTTGTCTTATGATTCTTAATGGATTCATGGTTATTCTTAAGAAATTTGTACTTTGCAAAATTGTGTTGCCAAATATCTACATTTCTTTATGTTTTGAACTCTATTCCCATGGATTTGAAGATATGTAGGTTCTTTATCATGATATACCCTATTTTCTTTGAATTTAGAACAAATCTTTGTATGATTTGATAGATTGGCATGATGTACTCCTTACTTGTCTTGGAAAGAGGAGCATTGTTAATCTTTAGCTTTCCACGTACTTTAGAATTGGGTCAAGCATTTTACATTTTCATATATCATTATATGTCATATATTTTGTAAGGATTTAAAGCTACTCTAGAGATTTGAATTATGCATCATGCTTTCATGTTTTAGATTTATGAAAGCATATGAGATTTACTTCACTACCTATTTTGATTTTGATGGATTACATGTTTTCAATCTGGAGAATCTTACGGGATTGGTCATTCGTGGCATTCACCTTTATGGCCCAAAGACCTTTATGGGGTTGGCTTTTTGTGGCATTCGCCTTTATGGCTTAGAGACCTTTTATGGGGTTGGCCCTTTGTGACATTTGCCTTTATGGCCCAGAGACCCTTATGGGATTGGCCCCCTATGGAAAGCGCCTTTATGGCTCGGAGACTTCTATGAGGTTGGCCCTTGTGGCACAAAGACCCATCATGGGTTTTATTTGCATATGATAGGTATATGTTTCCACATGTGTTTTAAACGAGAAGTTAGGCTTCCGTATATGATTCCTTACATAGGGAGACCGTTATGTTTTGTTTTAAAAATGCATGGACTATACTTTAATATGGCATATCATTGTTAGCATCTGTTTGCATTGTTTATATCCATGCATGATTTCATATTTTATAGACCATTTTAAAAACTTGTTTTGGAAAAGCTTGTGCTAAGCTTGTCCATTCCTTATATATTTTATATGATTACTTGCGAGCCCCATTAAACTCATATAAAATTGACAACATTTTTCAAATTAGGTTTCTAGAGCATGGAAGAGCTATAGAGGTTACCAGCTAGATATTTTGGGAGGATTCTAGATCCTCATATTTCAGTTTAGATGGCATTATATGTAAACTTCTCTTTTATGTTGGGCATGTATTTGAGCCCTTTTATTCCAAGATGAATGTATTTGATTCTAGATGGATGTAGAAATTTGGGTTATTTTTGCCCGAATAGATGGATTGGATTATTAAAGAACCATACAGGTTAATTAACATAAGATAATAGTTTTGATTATGTGAAGCTATAGTGTTATGGAAGCATGTGACCCTTATTTTCTGCTAATATACAGTTAGACGGCATTATGTTATTTCGTTGCATTAATGTGTTAGATGATGTTGTCATTTCCGCTACACTATTGAATTTAGGACATTAGAGATATTTTTTTATTGTTTTCGTTGTATAAGGTTATAAATGCATTAAAGGAAGAAAAAAAAAAGTATGTGATCAGTAAAAGGTCATGGACTGAATTGGGGTCAGATACAGGTAAGAACCTGGTCCGGGTTCAAGGTGTGACACTGAGTCTCCCCTTATCAAGTTGCTCAACATATGTGAAAACCAAGTCAAGAAGACAAGGTATACACTATCAACCAACTGGAAATTCTCTTACAAGAACACACTTGGATTGAGGTGGTTTTCGAACCCATGCATGCAAATCAAAGCTCCCTGAGTTGTTGATCCAAGGGTTGTGATGGGATTTGGGTCTTTCAACACATACCCAAAAAAGAAATAAAAATTGAAGAGAGAGGTCTTCAATGGCTTCCTTTTTCTCCTCCTCCTCTTTCTCTTCATTTCTCAGTTTTCACTCTCTATTTAGCCCAATTCATATGACTTAGCCAATCTGGGTTTTCAGCCCATTTATCATCATTTCATAGAGAGGATGGAGTCCACTCTCATTTAACTAAACACGCATATGTGTCACACTTTTGGTGGACATGTATCTAGGTTTCATACCACAACTGGCCATTTCCCAAGACAATTTGATGGGCTGTCTTGCGTTGCAAGCTTCATTATGAATATTTTGGCTGATCCGTGATTGAGCCCAGCCCAATCGCAACTTGGCCATTCATGGATCGGCTTCAATCTTGTTTCCAGGCCTTGATGGGCCTCAATCATGAATCCCATTCCACACCGGCCTGACAACAATTAGTCACAAATCTGTTAAGCCAACTCTGGTTTAGTCGTGAACCAATCTGTCCCATGTTCAATCGCGAACTTGGATTTCATGAGAATTCATATGGGACGTTGCAAACTCGGATTCCACAAGAATTCATATGGGACATCGAAAAAGAATCTTAATCATGAACCAATCCGTTCCATGTTTAGTCACGGTTCCTAGTCGTGAACCTGAATTCCACGATAATTCATCTAGGACGTCATTGCGACCCCTAATGCTACGATGCACACTTATGAAATGTAATATGCGCCTCAAGTCCCCTTGCGCCCACGCGTGGGCTGCGCCACCACTACTTGGAAAAGTGCTCTCCAAAAATACTTAGGGGTGGCTATAACTTATTTTCTGCTTAATCAATTTGTGCTGGCTGATGCGGGAAAGTGAAGAAGTTTAAAACACAAACTTGAAAACAAATAACAGAGTAGCCGTTTTCAGTCATATTTGTATTTGTTACCAAAACGGATCTCTAGGACTTACATGTTTACTCGGCTACACAAAAGGGCATCTCCGGCAAAAGAAAACAAATTCCCTTAAATGCATTATCATACCAAAGAAGAACACTGAAATTTCTTTTAAAAACAAAGAAAAAAGAAAAGAAATAAATATTAAGAATAAAATTATAATATGGAAATTCAAGCTTACCTGCAATTAGTGCTTTGAACGATTCAGAATTTCTTCCTCCTGCTTCTCTGGTCCATGTTGTTATGTCCACTATAATTCCTAAGAAAAAAATAAGGGGATTGAATTGATTTAATAGTAGTAAAAACTGGCTTGAAACAGAGCCGGATTGTTTAGATTGGATTTCATGCAAATTCGATCCTTAGACTAAATCAAGCCATCCAGGTGGCTGGCTGGTTCCTGGTTTTCTTAATTGTAAATACGAAATAAATATTCTGTCCAGGATGGTGTCCCGGACACCATAGACTTCACATGGAATAAAATGAGCAGGGATTAGATGAAATTTCAAATTCCTACCCATATTATTCCATATGAAGTCCCCAGGTCTCCTGGACAGGACATTTGCTCCCTTTTAAATAGATATAGAGATGGTCCGTACCGTCGGAGCAATTAAAACGGTGTACGCGAGAGGGACAGAAGCAAACGTGTGACCCTGATGAAGGGCTGGTACCGCACCGCCCCCCAGATGCCTCACATCCACTGCATTCTATGGGCTTGGTATAACTCATCTGAAATCCACGCCGTAGATACGCCCTAAGATCCTTCTCATCACTTACATTGAAACTTTTCGGGGTAAACACGTAAATCTTCTCACAATCAGGGTACGAAACGAACCCGGGCGCATAATAGCAAACGTTGGTAAGATCCTGACCGGTGCACCCAAGACACGAGGCCGGCTGCATCCCTTGGATAGCCGAGGCTGGGATGGATCTGGTGCAGTTGAGATGAGTACCGGGGGTGCTATTGAAGGGAACGGTGAAGAAGTAGGTGTCGGAGGCGTAGTCGGGCTTGGAGACGGAGCCGCAGCCAAAGAGGGAGTTGTCGACAATATGGAAGTAGGTGGTGGTGGGGTCGGTGGTGAAGTTTGGTGAGACTATTCTGAAGGTGTGGATGGAAAGACTGCTAGTGTAAAGGAGAGAGCCGTCGTTGGTACATGTGGGTTTAAGGGTGGAAGGGTGACAGAGGGAGGGGAGAATGAATGGGTAGGTGAGAAGGAGGTTGTTGCAGGTTGAGGGTGTACAGAGGTTGTAATAGTAAGCTGGGTCAGTGCTGCTTGTGGTTTCTTCAGCTCTATTGGGTAAGATCAACAGGGTAAGAGAAAGTGTTACGAGGAGATGCAACATATGAGCTTTTCTGGGTTTTTGGAGAGAAGCCATTGAGAGAGAGAGAGAGACGTTTGCTATAATTTATCTGAATATTTAAAGAAATGGGGAGCCAATGGTTTAGGAGCAATTATAATCCTCTCCTGCCGGCATAGGACACAAAAAGTGGTCAAAATAACAGCCAGGCCTAACTTACACGTGTCAAACCATTATTGGGAGTTGACGCAAAAGACTGTAATCACATTAAAAATCCTTTGTATTATTGGTTTTGGTCCAGGCAAAAAATCTTCTCCTCTGTCTTGCACCCCTGTTTTATCAAGCCTTGTGAGTTAGCACAAAAGTGAGGACAAAACGATCATTGAAAATTAAAATTTTTGAAATCCCAAAATCCCCTCGAATCCTCATTCTCTTGAATATTTGTTCTTCTACTTGATGTGCACCTAACTTGTGAATCTTCGTCTGTCTTTGCATTCAATCTTGGATCCTGCAATTGTGATCACGACTTCAATTCAACATATCACAATCAGATTGATCATGAGACAGATTGTGGCAGTCGTTTGGCTGTAATGTCCACAGAACACGATCTAGAGATTGAAATACAAATTTTACTATTGGCATGTGATCTCAAATTGCAAATTTATTTATTTTATACATTACAATATTGAAACCAAATAAAATTGTTCCTATATTGGTCTTACGAGGTTAATTTTGGATAGCAAGAGGAGAACAACATTGGCTTGAGACTTTATCTGAAACTTGGATTTTGATCAACACTCGTGAAGTTCTTTGGGCTGTTATGGTTTCTCTGAGACACAAAGTTGGTAGCTTGGTCTTCCTTTTCGGTCTCCAGTAGCCCTTTAGCCTGGCCTGCATTGCTTTCAGTATCTGTTTAAGAGCTCTAAGATCCTTTTCAGATTGTTCAAATATTCAAGATCTTTCAGCCTTTTCTCAACCTCTCCATAAACGTAAGGGGATGAGTTTGGTGGCTTTGTAGGGGTGTCACAATACGATCCTTCTCAGATTGCTTAAATATTCAAGAGCTTTCAGCCTCTTCTCAACCTCTCTATAAACATAAGGGGATGAGTTTGGTGGCTTTGTAGGGGTGTCACAATACTTGAATGCTGGTTTCTGGAATCCACGAACCCCATCCAGTTTCCTCCAAGAAACTGGTTCAATCGGAAATATTGAACTTGAAATGGATTTCAAGATAGGATCAACCAAAAACCCTGTAATGTGTGAAGTTTGATTTTGGGTTAGCATCTGGATTTTCAATCTGAAATTTGATTTGGATACAACCTGAAGAAAAACTTGAATATAGAAAATTTTCAGGCAAAAGTGAGCAATGCGAATCCTTTGCCTTATGGGGGTTCGAGGGCGTAGCCCCAGGAAAATTTGCTTGACTCGTTTTTATGTATCGGGCCATATCCGCACGGTATCCACATATGTATTAAGGTTTTTTGGGCTATTTATATGTTTCATCCTAGAGTTGCATGTGAATAGGGAGATGTTCTGAAATTGTAAATTGTCTTTGACGAGGAGTTCCAGATATTGAAAGTTTTATTTGTGGCTTTGTGGTTTTTCCCCAAATTGGGGTTTTCCACATAAATCTTATGTTGTACGTGATTTTTTATTTTGTTTTGCTTCTTGATTCTATTGAATCCCGTTTCTTCTACAAAGAAGAAGATAAAACGATCCTAACAACTGGTATCAAAGCGAGGTTTGATTCGAGTGGAAGCAATGGTGGCAACAACAATGATAAAGGAACCCACACGGTTCAGTGTTAAAAAATTCAATGGTATGAACTTTGTTTTCTAGAAGATGCTGATAGAGGATTACCTCTACTAGAAGAATCTCTATCAACCCCTTGGAGGAAAGAACAAAAATCCAACAACGATGTCAGATGAAGATTGAAAAGTATTGGATCACAAAGCCCTAGGTATGATTCGTCTTTTATTATCTTTGTCAATAGCTTTTAATATTTCTAATGAGAAAACAACAGAAGACTTGATGTCTTCCCTTTATCGACCATCGGCTTCCAACAAAGTGTTTATAATTAAGAGATTGTTTAATATGAAAATTGCGGAAGACGGAACTATGGCTAAACACTTGAACAAGTTCAATACAGTTACCAGCCAATTAACCTCAATTGGAATTAATTTCGATAGCGTGGTTAAGGCCTTATTAATTCTCTCACATTTACTAGATAGTTGGGATGATTTGCTAATGGTTGTTAGTAATTTCTCGGGTTGCAGCTCCATGAAGTATGATGACATGGTGAGTGTGATTCTTAGTGAAGAAGTCTATAGGAAATCCACATCCTCATGAGAAACTTCAAGTAGTGCTTTAAATGTGGAAGGAAAGGGAAGAACAAATGACAGGAACCATGATCAGGGTAGATCCATGTCAAGAGGCAAATCAAGATCTAAAAAACCTATGGTAGAATGTTGTAATTATGAAAAGAAAGTTCACTTAAAAAATGATTATAGGGCTCCAAAGAAGAATAGGCATGGCACCAACAACAAGGACAATGAGGCTTCCATAAAAATTGTAGAAGAAGTTGTTGAAGATGCATTAGTTCTAGCTTTGAATAACAAATTAGAGTCATGGGTGATTGACTTAGGAGCGACCTTCCACGCCACATCTAACAAAGAAATTCTCAAGAACTATATGTAGAGTGACCTTGGCAAGGTGTTTCTGGGAGATGATAAACCCTGTAATATAGTGGGCAAGAGAGATGTTCTGATTAGTCTGTCAAATAAGGGTACATAGATGTTGAATGATGTGCATCATGTACCTTATTTAAAAAGAAATTTGGATTCAGTTAGCTAGCTAACATGTTCAAGTTATAGCATGGTTTTCACAGGAGATTTATGGAAAATCACAAAGGGTGCCTTGGTTGTAGCTCACGAAAAGAAATAAGGGACACTCTACCCGACGGAAAATACATTTACCTCTATTTCAGTTGCATCTAAGGATATAGATTCAGATATCTGGCATTGTAAGATAAGACACTTGAGTGAAAAGGGAATGAAGATTCCATTAGTTCTAGCTTTGGATAACAAATTAGAGTCATGGGTGATTGACTTAGGAGCGACCTTCCACGCCACATCTAACAAAGAAATTCTCAAGAAC